>JBBPBX010061213.1:19751-21191 GCA_038048925.1 Garcialebias charrua | reverse complement strand
TGGAGCTCAAGCTGCACTGAACTGGACCAGAACCGGACCTCTAGACTCAGCGGTGAACCCGAGTAAAATTTAGTAGCTACATCTAATGTAAGTATGTTGTTAAAATTAGTACCAAAGTTCATGCTCAATAAACCAGGTATAAAATCCAACAATGTTCAGTCAAGTCATATGGACGGTTTCTTTTTGCGCTGAAAAAAACAAAACTACAAATCAAGAAAAGAAACTGTCCAGATGACCTGACTGAACATTGTTAAAATTAGTTTAAGAGTTTAGAACATTGATTGTGAGCTTCATCGCTGCAGGGTACATCTGCAGAAACGGAACCGAGTCGGACCGGAACAGAGATGGATCAGAACCGAGAGCTGTTGCAGTGTTCTGCAGAGCCTGGTAAGTAAAGTTAGTTACATATACAGTACAGGTAGTCCCCGACTTACGAGCGCATCGACACACGAGGTTCCGGACTTACGAGCTCACTAACAAACAGTAAAGTTGTACAGAACATACAGAAAATACAGCACTTTTATGTGATTTTAGATGAAAGTGTGTTAGCTAACGGTTTGTAAACAAGTTTCTGAGCATGTTTATGAACTAGTATGAACATTTGTGTTGAAAAACCAGTGTTCGTAGTAGCGCTAGCATAATTTTTCTGACTTACGACCGAAAATCCGGACTTACGAGCGACACGTGTTTCGTGTTCCGACATACGAGATTTTGTGTTACGAGCACCTCGTACGAACGGAACTCGCTCGTAAGTCGGGGACTACCTGCACTGTACGTATGTTGTTAAAATGAGAAAAGTTTAAGAGTTTAGAACATTGTAAGAGCGTGGCAAGGGTTTCTAAAGCCTTAAGATACTAAAATAAATATAACTCGCTACTTCGCAGAATTTTACTTACTGCGGGTGGGTTTGGAACCGAACCCCCGCAATAAACGAGGGACTACAGAACATTATTACTTGGGGTTGTGCATGTTATTTTCAAGGTTTGATCAAGAAAACTAAAGTGTGAAATGGTCTTAGTATAAAACTCTGGAGTGAAAGGCAGCGGGTGATATGCATTCCTTGAAGCTATGCTAGGCCTGTAGTCAGACAGTGCTGCCACTACCTGAACTGAAAGCTGTTTGTTGAATGAGCTTCATGTTAAGCTCAGAAGTGATACATATGTTTTTTTTTTTTTCTTTTCTTATTGCGCAAGAAAAATCAATGAAGCAATTTTATTGCAAAATGAACTTTCTGACATCGGTCTGTTCACTAAACGCCTTCATCAAACATCCTTGAAAACAAAGCTGCCTCTCCAGTGGCAACAAACAGGCCTAAAGCAGCAAATTATTACATTTGAACCACATAGATTTGCAAAAACTGCTAATATTATGTTGATCTGATGCAAAACAGGTGACAAATTAAAAGAGAAAAAGAAAGACAAATGTTTTTTATGCCCACTT
>JBBPBX010061213.1:9751-14751 GCA_038048925.1 Garcialebias charrua | reverse complement strand
ATATCTGCCCCTTCTTCAACGAAATTAATTCATACAATCAATTCAAACAGCAATCACAAAAAAATAAGATTATAAATGATTTCTCACATAATACCATATATAGTAGTTTGTATAAGATCTAATTTATGAATATTTGTTCAACATTTTTATTTTAATAATTTTCTTAAATATAGGTATTGATTTTGCAATTTTAATATCAGGTTCCAAACCATTGCACAGTCTTATTCCTTGTACTAAAGTAGACCTACTCTTTAAACTGGTTCTGTGTTGTGGCATAACAAAAAGATCTGTTCCCTTGAGATTATAAGTACTAGTCCTTTTTACAAAAAGCATTTGGATATTTAAGGGTAAATTGAAATTCTGAGCTTTGTATAATACTAAAAGAATATTATAGTCAACCAAATCATAAAACTTCAACAACTTCAATTCGTAAAACAAAACATTTGATGGATGACAGTAATGTTTTCTTGCTATAATTCTTATGGCTCTCTTCTGTAAAATAAAAATAGGTTTGGTTACAGTTTTGCATGCTGTACCCCAAACATCTATACAGTAAATTAAGAGCGGGAGTATAATTGTATTGTATAACAAATATAGTGCTTTATCATTTAGTAAATCTCTAACTCTATATAGCACTGCAATGGACCTAGATATTTTAGTTTTTACAAAATTTACGTGTTGTTTCCAAGACAACTTCTCATCAATAATTACACCCAAAAACTTCACCTCACTTACCCTGCATACTTCAAAATCGTCAATCTTAAAAAGAGCATCAATCGTTAGCTTTTTCTTACTAAATATCATATAATTGGTTTTAACTAGATTTAATGATAACATGTTTAACTTAAACCAACACTGTATTTTTACAAACTCAGAATTTATCTTGTTTCATCACATGTACCACAAGGGGTGCGAATGACAATAAAGAATCTCTGACTCTGACTCTATGTTGTCATTTTCACCACGTTTTATTGTCTGTCCAAACAGGACTCACTTGTAAATGAGTCTTTGAGGCTCAATGTGATTTATCTGTTTAAATAAAGCTTGAATGAATGTTTATGCCATGGTTGAGAACTTAATGTAATGAGTAAGGAAAGCTAAAACAAAGTGATTATAAGGAAATGTGTTTTACTTTAAATCTCTATTAGCTCATATTATGAAGGTCTAAAGAAGAGGAGGCAAATATCCATCTTTTTAGAACGTCTCTTCTGGGTTTGCAGTTAGAAATCAGGTAAAAGGCAAAGAGGAAAAAAGGTGATAAAATAAGTCTCAGTGCTTTAGGCAGTATATAATACCCTGTTGATGCAGACCCCTTACTGAGGTAAACCATGGGATTTATTTGAAGGCATTATTTCACTCTGGTCTGGAGGTCTGTGCATGAAGCGACAGAATAAATGGGCTCAGGTGGGGAATATTAAAAGAATGAGAGAAAAAGGTGAATGAAACTAGATGATACACTCACGGGCAAAAGGCAGGATGGGTTCAAAGCCCTGTGTAAGATAATGTACATAATCCACTGCAAAGATGTTAAGTGCACTCATTTCACACTCCATTTCACACAATGCCGCCCCTGGAAGAATGTGTGCGTGTGAGATGACTCAGGAAACACACCACATCACTCTTTGGCATCTTTCTGTTGCTGCTTTCCTCCTTTCTTATTAATTTCCAATTATTTTTTTTCCACGCCACTGTAGAACTAATAATATACTATAGTGGCAATATAATGAGAACTGAAGCACTGGGACGTATGTAAAACCAGCATGGAGCCAGGAGTGTTTGCAAACTACCACAATATTTAACCCCTGGAGGTGAAGTCAGAGTGATAGTTGCACGTGTCTGTGTGCTCGAGTGCACGTGCTTGTCCGTACAGTTAGCAAAATATCTCATAATTGGATTTTACTGAAACTTTTCACAGAATAATAATGGTATTAGCATCTACAGCTGATTAACTTTTGGAGTCAGCTCAGTTCAAGATGGCCGCCACAGCTAGTCAAATGTAGCTTACACAGCGCAGCAAACTTCACAGATATTGAACCAATATCTGGAATGAGGTCGTGCATGGTGTTAGTTTATTTTAAAGATTTGAACAAAACAAGTTTCACCGTCATCTCTCAAAACTCAAACCTGAAAGGCAGCGGGTGATAAGCATTTGTTCACAGAATGCTACAACTTTATTAGCTTTCAATTTACATAGGTTGGTGCGTGTCATCTCAGCCTGTTTATAACTTCACTCTCTCACAGCCTGCTCATTGAATTGATAAAGCTCCCCGGAGGGGAAGCGAAATGTTTTCTGTTACAAATAAAGTCCAGTTGTTTCTGTATTGAACACCTTTTTGATTTTATCATGTCCTGGACGACTGAGAATCTTCACCAGCACACAACTTTATTAGCTTGTTAGTTTTCCTTCCGTTTAAGCTATTTGTCTTTTAATCCACCGAGCATCAGCCACGTTTCTGACGTTGTGTGTCCTCACTATGAATTGTTTGGAAAACCTCCCTTTGTGAGCAGATGGCGTCTGCCAGGAGGAGAATGAAGCTGGAACCAGGGCTCAGCGGTCTGCACACTTTCCCCATTTTCACCGCAAGCTTTCGTAAGACGGGTCCACCGGGAGTTGAACCACACAGGTCTGTTTTGGAAAACTGCGCACACATTTGTTTATTGCAGCCCTACTCTTGGATCTATGCAGCAGCTACAGTAAAAGCTGCGGCGACTGGGGAGTCTCTCTGCAGTCTGAAAAAAAAAATTGTTTAATCAAACATCCGCCTTTCTCCTAAAAAGATTTCAGCCACTTTGATCATCATGGTCTCCATCAAGTAAATTCAGCATGCTCGTTATTTGACTCCTTTGACAAAATAATGAAATGAAAAGAAGCACATTCTGTGAACAGGCTAATATAAATCTACAGTATGCTGCTGAGTCCTTGTGTATTATTTAGCAGAGAATAAGGCCGAGCGACAGTATCTCTTCATTGCTGCTTGCCCATGACATATTAAAGAGAACTTAGCATCAGGCAAACCAGCAGCTTTAAATGCTGAGTTTGCACTTGCTAAACTAACTCAGACGACAAGATAAGCAAAGCAAAGCTTAGAAAAGTACAGTAAATCTAAAGCTGTTGGAAAAATCCCTGCCAGCAATCTGCACGCAGAGTATTCCTTCCAATCTCTCTCTGGGGGAGATTTCTTAAGCAAGCTTTGTTGCAAAAGCCAGGTATGGCTATCAGTCACTCAGCAACACACCAACAAAGAAAAAGACATAAAATCTGCCTCACAGAAGCTCAGGGGGCCGGACAAGACCGAATTAAAAGCTCTCTTTTGCTGAGTCTCACTTTTGAGCTAATTACCCAATGATATGAAAAATATTTCCCCGCCTGCCTATAAGTTGAGAGGGACTGCATACAATGGCATATTTGGCTGTGTTCATGGCAGCCCCACATCTTGAACTGAACCTGTGAGAGTATGAGAGCCCCAAGCTAATATGTGGCCCCGCAAAAAGGCTCCGAGCAGAAGCTCAAAATGGAAACAAATCAATCCAAGGTTATTTTGTGTATCAGGTGTACATTCTGAACCTTAACCACTAACTCCAGTCTTTTTTTACATGCAGACCAACACACTAAATGAAGCGTACTGTACATCCTTATACAATGTAAATAGCCTTGGAGGAAGAGCTGTGCATGCCGGAGTGACCCATCAAAGGTTCTCTTTGCAAAGGCTGGATGAAAATGTTATGAAATAATGATCTAAATCAGCACATTATTTATTGTATGAAGATGTGTCCTTAAATTAAAAAAACTTCCAAGAAAAATGTGTGAATCGATGCAAACTGATACCTTGGTATAAAGAAAAAAAGAAAAGGGCCAAAGTGACTGATGGGTTCAATATTAAACTTATCGGACTTGAGTGGTGAGCTCTGGCTTTATGGCGTTCCTTTGCCCTCTTCGATCACTGATATTCATTTTAACAGTTGTTTTACAGGATCAACATCTCCTTGACACTAAACTTGTCTGATTTTAGCACTTTTGTTTATGCACATAGACTGAAGAAAGCCTAAGTTGTCCAATTAGTCAGGCTTCCACATGGTTTTCAGCTAAGTGTTTTGTTTACATTAAGTGTGGACCAGCATTTCAGAATTGCATGTCATCTGGAAAACTACAGGAGTAAACTCTTTGTAACTGCATCATTTAATAAAGTTCAGGATAACATACTCTATGTTTCATTTATATTTTTCTACTGGGGAGTCGCACTCCATTTCACGCAATGCTGTGCGTAAACCGAATACCTTTATAACTACCGGTACTGATTTCATTTGAAAGAGCTTTAAAAGTTCAGATGATTCAAGATTTTGTAGCAATCTGGTTTTTAAAAAAGAAATTTACTGTAGTTTATAAATTAAAATGTGATAGTTATCATCCGGCAAACAAATGTGAAAAGTTATAACAATGATATTTTTTATACCTATTTTAGAAATTTACCATGAAACACTCAGCATTTTTTTAATGGATGTTCAGAATGTTTTAGCTTTTTCAGTGGTTAATATATTAACCAGTTATTTTAAGTGCACTCAATTCAATGTCATCAAGACCATTAAACAACAACAACAACAACAACAACAACAACAACAACAACAACAACAACAACAGCAACAACAACAACAACAAAACATATTTACAAATGTCACACTGATGGTTGTTGTGTCTGAAAATGTTTGTTTGTTTGTTTGTTTGTTTGTTTGTTTGTTTGTTTGTTTGTTTGTTTGTTTGTTTGTTTGTTTGTTTGTGTACAGGAACAGATGAAGTGACTGGACATGGATCAACAGTGTTTTAAGAGCTCTTTATGAAGAATTCAACAATTTTCGGTGGTTGTTTATTTTCAGATTCATTGAATAAAGTATGCAGATAAAAGTGTTTGTTTACATTGAGTGCATTTTAAAATTGCACATCTGGGAAAACTCCTGGAGTACGCAATTTCAAACTGCACCATTTGATTTATATATATATATATATA
>JBBPBX010061212.1:0-21192 GCA_038048925.1 Garcialebias charrua | reverse complement strand
CTTGCTCATTCCAAGACTGACATTTTCAGACGTATATGGAAGCCCTTCTTGGATTACTCTGAGGGACACGTGTCTACCATCTTAGCTGAAGCATTTAAAGATGTTTAGAGCTGGACTTTCTTGTAATTGAAGTATGCATTTCCCTTATTATATTTTACTGCAATGCTGAGCTTTTCGTTTTGTTTTGTTGTTGTTTTGTTTTGTTTGTATGTGTGTCTTTTCTTTTGTCTTTTTCTTTGTAAAAAAAAATCTAATAAATATATCTATAAAAAATAAAAAAATAAAAAAAACACACAGAGTCCCAAAACGCTTGGCGGCAGATGTGTCATGGTGATCAGTTCAGGCAGTTTGATGGGCGTCTGGGGTAGAGGCATGACATTTGAGGTGACGCTGCAATTTGACATGAAGTTGTATCCCATAGTCACCATGGCTAATTGTCTGTGTAGGTCTGTGTGCATACCCTTCACTTCATCAGACAGTAGTTTCGTGTAGTCTCGTCTTACCCAGCTGCCTGTTCCTAGGTGGGTGCTTAGTCCATACAGGCACACTTGTTGGTCTGTGTGCATAGTAGCAGGTTGCAAACCTGAATTGTGGGTGGCATAGGGTAGATGAGCACAGACGTAGCAGTTGGTAGTTTTCCCTTCATAAGTAGTTTTGTTCCTTCTGAAGTCCACAATCATCTCCTTCGTCTTCTTCACATTCATGTGAAGGTTGTTCTCTTTGCACCAGCTCTCCAGATGTTCCACCTCCTGTCTGTAGCTGGATTCATCATTATCTGTGATGCATCCCACCACAGCTGTATCATCTGCAAACTTAACAATATGACAGCCTGGATGTGTGGCTGTACAATCATATGTGAGCAGAGTGAACAGAAGAGGGCTCAGCACACATCCTTGAGGAGAGCCAGTGCTGAGGGTGATGGTGGAGGAGGAGAAGTTGTGGATCTTCACGGACTGTGGTCTGTTTGTTAAGAAGTCTAGTACCCAGTTACAGATGGAGGGGCTTAGTCCAAGTGTGGATAGTTTGTCTATCAGAGTTTGGGGGATCATGGTGTTGAAGGCAGATGTGAAGTCCACAAAGAGCAGACGCACGTATGAGTCCTTCTGATCCAGGTGGGTGAGAGCAGTGTGGACCACAGAGGAGATGGCGTCCTCTGTTGATCGGTTCTCGCGGTATGCATATTGATGAGGGTCCTCGCTGATGTTGACGGTTGTCTTGATGTGGGACATGACCAGTTTCTCAAAACATTTAGCGACTATCGGGGTGAGAGCCACCGGTCTATAGTCATTCAGACCAGTCACTGTGGAGCTTTTTGGGACTGGGATGATGGTGGCAGTCTTCAGGCAGGTGGGAACTGACTCCAGTGAAAGTGAGGTGTTGAAGACGTCAGCCAGCACCTCACAGAGCTGGTCCGCACATTCCTTCAGAACTTTCCCTGGGATGTTGTCTGGACCCGTAGCTTTATGAGGGTTGATCCTTCTGAGACTACCTCTCACTTCTGCTGCGGTCACTTTGAGGTGCTCCTCGTCTGGTGATGAGGTGAGTCTGGTGCTAGCTGGTCTGTTTGGATCTTCAAAACGTGCATAAAACTTATTGAGGGCATCAGGCAGGGATGGGTCCCTGGGGCATTGTTTGCTTTTGCCCTTGTAGTCTGTTAAGCATTTGATGCCCTGCCACATGCTCCGTGGATCATGTGAGATGAACTGACCCTCGATCCTCTGTGCATACGCGGCTTTGGCCTTCTTTATGCCATCATCCAGTTCTCTCCTGCACTTTCTCAACTCCTCAGTATCTCTAGACTTGAATGCAGTGTCCCTGGCTGCCAGCAGGGTGCGGACATCCTTATTTAGCCAGGGTTTTTGATTGGGGTAAAATTTAACATACTTTCTTATGGATACATTTTCAGCACATGTACTGATGTAACCCAGGACTGAGGAAGCATAAAGTTCCAGGTCAACTGAACTTCCATTCGTAGCTGCCTCTTTGAAGACAGACCAGTTTGTGTTTTCAAAGCAGTCTCTCAGCATGGGGGTACTATCTTGGCGCCACAATGTGATCTCTCTTTGTTCCGGCTTGGAACGTCTGAGTGGGGGTAGCTGTCTAGGGACCAATAACAGGGAGCGATGGTCGGAAGCCCCGAGCGGTGGGCGTGGCTTCGCCGTGTACGCCCCCTTCACATTCGTGAAGACTTGGTCTAGCGTCTTATTTCCTCGTGTTGCTGTGAAAACGTGCTGATTGAAGGTTGGAAGGATGACACGTAAATCCACATGATTGAAGTCCCCGGAGACAATGAAAAGCCCCTCAGGATATTTACACTGCAGCGAGGTGAGTAAGTCATGAATTTCTCCCTGGGCGTCGTTGGCATTAGCATCGGGTGCTATGTAAACAGCGCTTATTATTATCGCTGAATAGTCGCGGGGAAGGTAATGTGGGCGACATCTTATTGTTAAAAGCTCCACAGCAGCTGAGCAGATCCTGCTGATAACGGCACAGTTCGTGCACCAGTCTTTGTTAACGTAAATGCAGACGCCTCCGCCTCGTGCTTTCCCCGTAGTCTCGATGCACCGGTCCGTTCTGAAAAATAGCCTATTATCCAACTCATAAACAGAGTCAGGAGTGTCCTCATTGATCCACGTTTCCGTGAGGCAAAGCACCGAGCATCTCCTCATCTCCTCCGACGTTGTTACTCTCAGACGAAGCAAATCCATCTTGTTGTCCAGCGAGCGCACGTTGGACAGAAAAAGAGCCGGCATCGGGGGTCTCCCGGTTTTAGCGTCTGCCCGCAGTCTCGTCATAATTCCTGCTCGACAGCCACGCTTTTTCCCTCGAGAGCACCGTTTCCTCTTCTTTCCTCCGGAGCGCATCTGTTTCCAGAAAGATGATCTTAGCAGATCCAATCTTCCGAGCTCTGATTTGAGTTCGTTGCTGATTTCAGCTGTGCCTTGTGGTAAATCCGCTCCAATTCTTAACAGCTCAGTTCGGCTATAATTCACCCGCAAAAAAACGCTCAGAGTCAGGTACAAAAACACTATTAAAACTATTAAAAACTGGGGATGTTCTGGGAGCCCATGAAGCTGCGGCTGGTCTGAGCGCGGCCATCTTGCCATTTAGAGGGTGCCGTTTAGAGGGTGGATACAGTTTATTTCATTTCTAAAACTAAACAAAGTTTGGAAAAATGTAAAAGATGATAAAGGCCAACATGGCAGTTATAAACAGAAAGTACTACATGTTGGTCTGTACAAAGGTAACTCCAGGTAAATACTTACCCTGGGTGGCTTTGGCTGAGTGGTTAGAGTAGTCGTCCACGGTCCTCCAATGCAAGAGTTGGGGGTTTGAATCCACCAGCAGTCACATGCCGAAGTGTTCCTGGGTAGGACACAGAACCCCTTGTTGCCTCCGATGTGTCCCATCAGTGTATGAATGTGATAAAGCACTGATTAGTCTCTTTAGAATGATTTGTTCAATTAGCTTTGTAGAGATCTAGTAGAGTGCTGTTGTAAGGATGTGGCTCCCTCTGGTGGTCGTCTCCTTTCGCCCATCTTGTCCTGCATGTTGTCTCGTGTTCTCAGGTGTTTATGATTTAGGTAATTAGGCTGTGTACTGTATATAAGTTTGCATTTGTGTGCATGTCTTTGTCGGGCCATTCGTCTTCCTGCCTAGTGTGTCGTGTCTTTGCAGCTCCTTGGTTTTTTGTGAGTACAACTCCTCGTGTTGAAGTTTTTGTATTAAGCCACAGTTGAGCTTTTGAGTTTTTGTTATTAAAGTATTTTTGACTTTTTACTCGTGTCTCTGAGTGTCCGTCTGCACCATTTGGACTCACCCCTCCCACACCACGCTGGATCATAACAGTAATGGCCCGACCATAAACAGTGAGTCCAGCGGGCGGTACTTCCAGAGGCAGAAGGTGACGGTTTCCGCTCGAAGGGAGCAGCCGTCACAAACGTGGTCCCTGCAGCTGCAGTTCCTGCGGCCGCTCTTATGCCTGCTGCAGTCTCCGTTAGTTTTTCCACCTCCTGCAGTCTCTGTTCTCATCAGTACATGGATCACACCCAGTTCAGACTTTATTTTTCTCACCTGCCCGTTCTGTTTTTTCCTCGCCGTCTGGTCCCGGAGCGCGCCGCTGAGGTTTCGCCGTCTGCAGAGGTCCTGCGCCGCTGTTCGCCTCTTCGCCTTCAGGGGGTCCCGGCGCCGTTGATGACGCCTCTACTGTTCTTCGGAGGGTCTCCACGTTGGTGACGCCTCTGCTTCGTGGGTGCTTGCGCCGCTGATGCTTCGGCGTCTACAGGGGGTTCACGCGCTGACGACGCCTCTACTCGCTTCGGAGGGTCCTCACGCCGCTGAAGCCTCGACGTCTGCAGGGGTTTCCCGCGCCAGGTGACGCCTCTACTTGCTTCGGAGGGTCCTCGCGCTGGTGACATCACTGCTGCAGAGGGTCCTCGCTCTTCCGACGCCTCCGCTTCGATGGAGGGTCCCCACATCGATGACGTCTCCACGTCCGATGACGTCACTACGTTCGATGTCCGATGACGTCACTACGTCCGTTGACGTTTCTACGTTTTGACGCTTGTTAGTTTTCTGGGTTTAGTCTTTGTTTGATTCTGGTTTTTGTATGTTTTTGCTTTGTGTTTGGCTTTTTGTCCCTTGTCCTGTTCCCCTGTCCCTGTGTTCTCCTTCGTGCCCGCCCTGGTTGTTGGGGGTGTTCCTTGGGGACGCCTGGGGGCGTCTTTGGTGGTCGTCTCCTTTCGCCCATCGCCTGGTTGTTGGGGGTGTTCCTTGGGGACACCTGGGGGCATCTTTGAGGGGGAGGTACTGTAAGGATGTGGCTCCCTCTGGTGGTCGTCTCCTTTCGCCCATCGCCTTGTCTTGCATGTTGTCTCGTGTTCTCAGGTGTTTATGATTTAGGTAACTAGGCTGTGTATATAAGTTTGCATTTGTGTACATATCTTTGTCGGGCCATTCATCTTCCTACCTGGTGTGTCGTGTTCTTTGCAGCTCCTTGGTTTTTGTGAGTACAACTCCTCGTGTTGAAGTTTTTGTATTAAGCCACACACTGCACTAAAACCATAGATATACGGGAGTATCAGATGTGGTATATCTCCGTATCCTTCACATATACGGACAATTTCCGGGAATTTCCGTATCGCATCCTCGGAAAATCCAGTTTCCGGATACGAACAGATCCGAACTTTATTGATCCTTAAAAAATCCCAAAATCCGGATACTTTATCTGCTGCAGATCCAGAAATATGTGGCTCTGTTATCCCTCGGGATTACTGCTTACATCTCTTCGGATACTTGCCGCATATATGACGTATGATTGGTTTATATTTACGTATACGTGACATGTCAGTCAGATATTTATGGATTTTTTATCTGTGAAGTATCTGTGAAGTATGCGATTTCTCAGAGATCCAGCAGATCTTTGACGTATCACGTTGAAGATGTCAGTCGTATATTTATCTGTGAAGTATCTGTGAAGTATCTGTGAAGTATGCGATTTCTCAGAGATCCAGCAGATCTTTGACGTATCACGTTGAAGATGTCAGTCGTATATTTATCTGTGAAGTATCTGTGAAGTATGCGATTTCTCAGAGATCCAGCAGATCTTTCACGTATCACGTTGAAGATGTCAGTCGTATATTTATGGATTTTTATCTGTGAAGTATCTGTGAAGTATGCGATCCCTCAGAGTTCCAGCAGATCTTTGACGTATCACGTTGAAGATGTCAAGTCGTATATTTATCTGTGAAGTATGCGATCCCTCAGAGTTCCAGCAGATCTTTGACGTATCACGTTGCAGATGTCAGTCGGATATTTAAGGATTTTTATCTGTGAAATACCTGGAGGTATGCGATCCCTCGGAGTTCCAGCAGATCTTTGGCGTATCACGTTGCAGATGTCAGTCGGATATTTAAGGATTTTTCATTTATGCAAATTCGTGCACATTTGGGAATATTTGGATATATTGGAGAAAAAAAAGAGTTAGTAATTTTGTACTGTTGGTTGAAGAATATTATTGTTTAACCTGACTGTTGGAAAAAGTTGGTTGAAGATTATTATTGTTTACATGGTTTGACTACTGTTGTTTAATCTGATTGTTGGAGATAAGGGGCAGATATAATAAGATGCCACCTTTCATTTTTTTACATTTTGTACAATATCATTATGAGATTGCCTTGTATTGTTTCTTTTGTAAAAAAATGAACAAATTTAATAAACATAAACAATATGATATACTCTGCCTGAAAATACAGGTTTTGCATGTAGGTAGACCATGTAAAATAACACCAATGCTTACCGGTAGTTGTTTTTTTTACCCTAACCCTCCATTAATTTTTTTATTTTTAATGTGAAGCACTTTATATAACTACATTTGTTTTAAATCTGCAATACAAATAGTTGGCTTCTAACATCTTTACATTTTAACATCACCCAGTTTTCTACATCAACATTAGTCTTTAATTTTGATTTATGTACCAACATCATGATGTACAAATCACAAGCTGGACCAAAAGCAGTCTAGTAAATACACAGTGGTTTGTATCTTCATAACAACTACTGTAATGCAAACATCAGACATAAAAAAACTGACCATGACTTTTATTTTTTTTATTAACACCCCCCCACACACACAAAGAGGAGAAGAAGAGGAGATATATGGATGCAGTTAGAGAGGACATGAAGGTAGTTTGAGTGAGGACAGAGGATGCAGAGGACAGAGTGAGGTGGAGGAGGATGACTCGCTGTGGTGACCCCTGAAAAGGGAAAAGCCAGAAGAAGAAGGTGCTCAAGGCAGCCTGGGTTGCATTTCTCACTGGGCACTCTGCGATGGACTTTGTTCTGAAGCTCAGCAAATGTTTTGGAGTCAAGAGGCACTCCTCTCTCGCAAAATCCTCCATCCTCTGTGGAGCTCAGTAAAGAAGGTATTTGTCAACATATTTGACTCCTTTTTAACTGACAGAAAAGTCTAATGTTCATGTAATAACAGCGTCCATGAGGTTAAGACTTGTACTCGAAGAACAAGGGAAACAGCGTGTGTTGGGGTAACCTAGGTTTGACACCCTGATGCATGCTCAATAATCCAGGTAGAAAAATCTAAAAAAGCTAAGTCTGGTCCTCTGGACATTCAAAAAAAAAAAAAAAAAAAACTGTAGAAACGTTTCGTCTTTCGTCCGAAAGACTTCCTCAGTCTGAGAAGCTGTATTCAGCTCAGTCTTATAAATAGCACCCTCCCACAGTGGATCAACCAGTTGGCTGATGACAGCCTGAAACCAGCTGCTCACATGAGCAAGGAGGACCATCAGCCTGACGATGGATCGTTAACACCCTGATGGTTGTTTGCTATTCACAGAGGGCTGAGTGATACTGGCAATAACAGCATTGTAAGTGGGGGACAGTTGAACCCGGAGGCCTCCACCTCCGTTTAATGATGGACGGTTTCTTTTCACAAAGATGGCCTCCTTTATTCCTCTCTCAAACCATTGTTCCTCTCTATCAAGGATGTGAACATCTTCATCCCTGAAAGAGTGACCGCTGGCCTGGAGATGAGTGTAGACTGCAGAGTCCTGACCTGATGATGTTGATCTTCTGTGCTGGACCATCCTTTTGGCCAGTGGCTGTTTAGTTTCCCCGATGTAAGACTGATCACAGCCCTCCTGACACTGAACAGCATACACAATATTACTCTGTGCCGGGGGACTGGATCTTTGGGATGAACCAGTCTTTGCCGTAATGTATTTTGGGGTTTAAAAGCCACTGGGAGGGGGGTATACAAGCCACCCAGTGGCTTTTAAACCCCAAAATACATTACGGCAAAGACTGGTTCATCCCAAAGATCCAGTCCCCCGGCACAAACAGAGTAATATTGTGTATGCTGTTCAGTGTCAGGAGGGCTGTGATCAGTCTTACATTGGGGAAACTAAACAGCCACTGGCCAAAAGGATGGCCCAGCACAGAAGATCAACATCATCAGGTCAGGACTCTGCAGTCTACACTCATCTCCAGGCCAGCGGTCACTCTTTCAGGGATGAAGATGTTCACATCCTTGATAGAGAGGAACGATGGTTTGAGAGAGGAGTAAAGGAGGCCATCTTTGTGAAAAGAAACCGTCCATCATTAAACAGAGGTGGAGGCCTCCGGGTTCAACTGTCACCCTCTTACAATGCTGTTATTGCCAGTATCACTCAGCCCTCTGTGAATAGCAAACAACCATCAGGGTGTTAACGATCCATCGTCAGGCTGATGGTCCTCCTTGCTCATGTGAGCAGCTGGTTTCAGGCTGTCATCATCCAACTGGTTGATCCACTGTGGGAGGGTGCTATTTATAAGACTGAGCTGAATACAGCAGCTCAGACTGAGGAAGTCTTTCGGACGAAAGACGAAACGTTTCTACAGTTTTTTTTTTGCTTTGTTTTTTGTATGTCCAGAGGACCAGACTTAGCTTTTTCAGACTAGGTTTGACACGTTTGGCTTGGGTTTGGATCACTTTGGTTCCTTGGGATGCCCCCCTCCCGGTCTGGCGCATAACGAAGCCACTTCTTGACAGTTCCGCTGTAGTCCTTGTCAGTTAGCTTTGGGTCAAACTGCCGAGCAGCAGCTGAAAGACACAAAAATAAGAGTGAGGAAGATGGTGTATATTTGATAAAATTGTATACCCCCCTCCCCTCTTTTTTTTTTTTGAGAGGTGCTATCTCCCATGTTCTGCTTTTGGTGTGTGCACAAACTGTCCCACACATTCCCACTGAATATGACAAATTTGAGTGTTTGTATAAACAAATATTGTGTGAGGATGCAAAATGTCATTGGCCATAATGAGATGACGTTTGATGAGGTACAGTGATGAGAGCAGCACTCACTTCACACGGGTGCGATTTTTTAAAATTAAATGCTCAGCATCCAATTAGACTGAACTGGAAAGAGAAGCAAATGTCTAGTTTGACTCGATCTTGACAACATATCCATGCACCTATTAAGCTCACCAAGAACATTGTCCTTTGATTATTTCTTATAGCTTGCACTTTCACATTTTCTTTATTCAAAATTAATCCTTTTTTTTTTTTGCATTTCATACAGAAGAGGCATGAAAGACAAGATGCAACATTTTAGAAATTCAAAAGAATTTTTTACTATATGGCACACTAAGAGCATAATTATACAGGTAGTCCCCGACTTACGAGCGCTCTTACTTACGAGGTTCCAGACTTATGAGCTGGCGAATTTTTGGAAAAAACGCAAAAAATACCGAGTTTTTCTGTGTTTTTTCACCACAGTTCGTTAGCTAAACATGTGGACACACGTTTCCGATCATTTTTATGCACTAGTAAGCAGTTTTTCGATGAAAAACGAGTGTTTGTAGTCGCACTAGCAAAACCGTTCCAACTTACGAGCGAAATTCCGGACTTACGAGAACTTGTGCTTCGTGTTTCAACTTACAAATTTTCATCTTACGAGCACCTCGTTGTAACGGAACTCGCTCGTAAGTCGGGGACTACCTGTATTCTCAATCACCAGCAGTCTATAAAGTAATTTGCAGGGGAGGAAGCTCACCAAATATGCAGTGTTGTGTTGTGTCCTTCTGAGGAAAGAGGTTTTTAAACATCTTTTCTACCATTTGTGTTTTCAACTGAGGAGCTTTGGATATATTCATTTAAAAAATATAGCACAAGAATATCTCTGCACAGAAAAAAATAAATAAAAATTACTTTAACTTTTTTTTTTTTACCAAACTGACAAGTTTCTCCACTGTAATTGTTGTGTGATGTTAAGGCATTGAAACACCTGGTTCAATTTAGAAGATATTTAAGATTAACTACAAGCACCTGAAGCTGACTCGGAGAACTCTGTGATTTTAGAGGAAGATCAAAGCCAAATGTAGACACGGTGCACCCCAAATCAACTTTTTTTAATAAAGTGCATTAAAACAATGGCCGCTGCCACAAAGTGCTGTACATGAGGAACATTATTCTATAATTTAAAGCAGATTGGAGTGAAGCAAAATCAGCTTTTGAGTAGAAGTCACTAGATAGAAAAAGCTAAGAGTTTTGTTATTTAAAGACAAATAATTGTTATTGTTCCCAATATTTTTAATTATAAGATTTTACTTTGTGATAAATTTGCCCAAATAACAAATAGAATTTCTCCATCTACATCAAACACCTGTGCCAGGGGGACAAATTTGTAAAGTATAATTCTTGATCTGAAGTCAGGGGCCACACAAAATCGTTTCAGGGGCCACATATGGCCCTCGGGCCACACTTTGGACATCCCTGATATACAGTATTTGAACAATTTCAAAACATTTCATTAATAGCAGATGTTCTGTGGCACATTTTGAACTTTTAGATAAGAATTTGTGCTCAAGTGCCTAGAGAGCTTAACATATTTTTCCTTGAGGAAAAATGAGCCAGACCACATTGAAATGGTCTACATTTAATAAATGAATGCAGTTCAGTCTATCAAATAAATTACCATCTTTTGACGAACTGATTCTTCCATCAGTAATGACTCCACCCCATGAAGTCTTGTTCACTGGTGACTGGCAGCTGGACAGGGAATGTATAAGTTGCGGTGGCTGGTCCCCGGATACCACCTTGTGTCTCATGTTGCCCTCTCTCAACTTGTTCTTGATGAACTGCACATCTCTGGACAGATCCTTCACCACCACAAGTACTTCAGTGAGCACTGAAGTCATCTTGTGGATGGCAAGGTCTTTAGAAGAAAAGTTAAAATCATTAAATGAGAAACAAAAATAACCTGCTAATGACACAGTGAGGAATGTCCAACAGACTTGCCTTTCAAAAGCTGCTCTTCATTGCTCGTCATCTGTGTGGTTCCATCTGTAAAACACAAACATTCATACAACTTCATCTTTGCATACATTTTGAAAGGTTGGAGCATGTGTCTGCGCATAATTGATGTTGATTTTATTTTGGTTAGAAATTCATTCAACCTTTATTTAGTCAGGTAAATCTTTTGAACCTCATGGGCTCATTTACGAAAGCGACCTGCTAAAACTAAAGAACAATGAACAGCAATGGTAGAATTCCGGTAGGACTGGAAAGCACCTTGCATGGTAGTCTGCCGCCACCGGTTTATGAATGTGTGTAGCATTCAATATATGTGTAGCACTTTGAGATTTTCAGTAATGAAAAGTGCGTTATAAATTGAATTAATTATTATTATTATAAATTAGAATTTCCTTAAAATGAAATGTTAGTGTTTGTTCAACACAGTTTGTTAACAGAAAGGGCATTTTCTGTATGTAATCAGGATAGAACTCAGATGAATAGAATACACAGGACCACAATGGAAACCAGTCTCTGGGGGCTTTGTGTGATGTTTAGCTTTTAAGCAACATTGTATACCCGTACAAATTGTTAATTAGTGTTGTATAAAGTACCTCAAAGTAATACTTTAGTAAAAGTACAAGTACCTTATCATAAAATTACTTTGGTAAAAGTTAAAGTCTCCTGTAAGAATATTACTGGAGTAAAAGTCCTAAAGTATCTTATTTATTTTGTACTTAAGTATCAAAAGTAAAATATTTTCCAAAATACATTTATTGGGAGGTGATCTCTCCCAAAAAAAAATAAAAAAATAAATAAAATAATAATAATTTTTTTAAAGGCATGCAGCTGTGATGAATTGTGTACAAACTACTGTAATGTGGTGTCAGAATGGTAACTATTTACTCTTCTGATCCAACCACAATTAAATTCACTTTATCCAGATGCAGTTTATCAGGATAGTATTTTTGGACAATAATGAGCCAAAATGAAGGAGTAACAACTTCCTACATCTTACCTTTTTTCAACGCTGTTGTCTTGAAACTGGTATGTGATTCTGAAAAAAGAAAAAAAAAGAGATGGGGGATTAATATGCTGCATTGAAAAAAGCTGAAACAATGAATAATTGTAGATTTGGATCAAAATCAAGCAAGTTAATTATACTATAATATTGTTATTGTTCATTATGAAATACTAGCCTAACTAAATGTCTAATTATAACTATACCAGGACCAATACAGTCTGAGACTTTACAAAATGCACAACCAAACTTTAATAAATAATAATTTTATTTATAAAGCGCTTTCAAACAAAGTGCTGAACAGTTACAAAAAGATAAGAATCAATATAAAAAGGTTGTAAGAACAAATAAAACATTGAAAAAGGATTATATATTACAATTTTTCCTGTTTTGGCATGAGTCACCCAATATGCACGGTTTTGATTTGCTGACTCGCACCACGTGATTCAGTAACAGCACGCGATTGGTCTGTTTTTGGCGGAATGCCGGTTTGGCCCGGTTAGAAAACCATAAAAACATTTGTGAACTTTCGAAACACATCAACATATTAAATAATGTACGGTTTCTGTGACTTTCTGGGCTATAACCAGTAGGCCAAACCGACGTTCCGTCGAAACGAACAGACTAATCGCGTGCCGTTACTGAATGACATTGTGCGAACCCCGCCCCCGCCCCAATATGTACGCTTTTGATTGGTTTACTCGCACAACGTCAGTCAGTAGCAGCGCTCGATTGGCCCGTTTGAATTTGCCCGCCCGGGTAGACAAAAGATTTAAAATAACACTTGAAACACTTGAAAAGTTTCGAAACACAGCGAAATGTTAACGAATAGGTCCGACAACATACACCGAAATTGTACGGTTCAGTTTCTATTTGTAAACGGAGCTAAATTAATAAGTACACGCCAATATTCATGAATTTTTATGTTAGTTGACTTATATTAAACTGCGACATACGTATAAAACAATGTAGGTATTTTTAAATAAACATAGATAAGATTAAATTAATATCACCAAACCAAACTTACTACAGAGGTGCTCAGAGTAGCTTCCAGGGTTCAGTCAGAGTCAGACGCACGTTGCAAACAATCCAGCAGCCAGCATGATGAAATCCGGAAGAGGTTGGGACATACCACTAGTAAAAAAAAAGAAGGGGGTGGACCTCTCCACTTTCTTATAGTTCCTTGTTTTCGTGACTACACGTTATGCAAATACAGTAAGTAATAATTTTTACTGACAAGTAAGGTAATGTACTGAGAAAAATTACAACCAATTGTCCTCAACATTTAAGCTGATTTAAAATGTGATAACCCCCACAAAATGCTCTCACCCAGAGCTGGGAGGGGAGGGGAGGGGGGAAGAGAAGAGGAGGGATGGTGGTGAGGACAAACAAGTACCTTCATTCACATTATTCATTCATTCATTCAACCTTTATTTAGTCAGGTAAATCTTTTGAACCTCATGGGCTCATTTACGAAAGCGACCTGCTAAAACTAAAGAACAATGAACAGCAATGGTAGAATTTCCTTAAACAATAAACAAACAAACAAACAATAAACAATAGAAAACAAAAGAGAGAGAAAAAAAAAACACCAAACAAAAGATTTTTTTTTCTCTTTTTTTTAACAAAGTATCAAAAAACTAGCAAAACATTATAAGGTAGACGTATAAAATCAAAGACAGGAACAAATCTGCATTGGTTTTTGCCAGGATTCCAACAGATTCTGAAAGCCATTTAGAGAAGTCAAGTTTGAGAGCTTCAGATCTTTTTGTAAGATATTCCATGAAGCAGGAGCGGAGTAGGAGAAGGCCCTTTTTCCAAGTTCAGTCCTCACTGACGGAACACAGGTAATCATGTCCTGAGAGCGCACACTGTCACGCAAACTCCAACGAGCAGCACGAACATGAGTTTGCATGAGCAGATGAACACAAAACAGATCAGCAACATGTAACAGATCAGCAGCAACATGAACAGATCAGCAACATGAACAGATCAGCAACATGAACAGATTAGCAGCAACATGAAACAGATCAGCAGCAACATGAACAGATCAGCAACATGAACAGATCAGCAACATGAAACAGATCAGCAGCAACATGAACAGATTAGCAGCAACATGAAACAGATCAGCAGCAACATGAACAGATCAGCAGCAACATGAAACAGATCAGCAGCAACATGAAACAGATCAGCAGCAACATGAAACAGATCAGCAACATGAAACAGATCAGCAGCAACATGAAACAGATCAGCAGCAACATGAAACAGATCAGCAGCAACATGAAACAGATCAGCAGCAACATGAAACAGATCAGCAGCAACATGAAACAGATCAGCAGCAACATGAAACAGATCAGCAGCAACATGAAACAGATCAGCAGCAACATGAACAGATCAGCAGCAACATGAAACAGATCAGCAGCAACATGAAACAGATCAGCAGCAACATGAACAGATTAGCAGCAACATGAAACAGATCAGCAGCAACATGAAACAGATCAGCAGCAACATGATGTGATATTTCACAGTGATTCTTCTGGTTAGAGATTCATGAGTCTAACAGCCTCAGGGTAGAAGCTGTTCCTCAGTCTAGTGGTTCTACACTTAATGCTCCTCAACATCCTTCCTGAGGGGAGCGGGGCAAAAAGTGTGTGTGCTGGGTGAGTGTGGTCCTTCATGATGCAGGTGGCTCTCTTCCTGCATCTGGAGGTGTAAATGTCTGTGATGGTGGGTAGACTGACTCCAACATCTTCTGTGCAGCCTTCACCACTCTCTGTAAAGCTTTTCTTTCTGTAGCTGTGCAACCTCTATGCCACACGTTGATGCTGGAGCACAGGATGCTCTCCACTGCACACCTGTAGAAGGAGGTGAGGACTGGGCTGCTCAGACCAGCTCGTCTCAGCCGTCTGAGGAAGTAGAGCAGACCTGCTCATTACGTCGATCGCGATCGACCGGTCGATCGCGGAGGCATTACTGGTCGATCGTAGCGTGACATTATTATTATTATTTTTTTTTCCCACAGCGTGACATTAAAAAATTATCAGCCAATGAAACATCCCGTTACTTGATTGACATGCAGGGCAACCAATCAGATGACAACTGAAAACATCCCGCCCCTTGATTGACATTCACGGCAACCAATCAGATGAGAGCTTTAGGTCACGCTCATGCAGCTTCTAAAAACAATGGCGCGAAGGTGGAAGTTGAACGCAGCAAAACATACTAAGCGAAAACAATCAGATTTCGGACTGTTCATGGAAAATACGACATCGACTTCCCACCGAAAAGCCAGCTGAGAAAGAGAAAGGTGGAGGAACTAAAATCCCTGTTCGGACAGCAGCAACTTCAAAAGCGAAACGCCGCCACCATCTTCCGGGTGAGTGACGCTGTGTTGTTTCTCTGCACGCTTAAACATACTGGTTGGGAGCTGACGTGGCTTTATTATTAAAATCATACGAGACACTTTTCATACAGAATAACCTCCTTGACTACTCTCCGTTCTCTGCACGTTTCCCTGTCCCGCAGCGCGAGCGTTTGCATAACACACTTTCGCGCTGCGTTCAGGGACAGTCTGTAAAATACACCGCTGTAAATTTCTCCGTACCAAAAGAGATATTTTTATGCCTTTGTTCACTAAATTAAACGTGTCCGGAGCCATAACAACCTGCTACAACTGTGGTTATCAACTGGTGGCCTGTGGACCACTTTAGATTTGCTGGAGGGGGCTTTTAGAAATGACATTTATTAAAGTAAAAAATATCTAATGATTTTTTTTTTTACATTTATTAAAGTAAAAGACCAGATTCTTATAAAGAAGGGGGTGGGGATCAGTTTCATTTCATTTCATTTATTCATTTGTATAGCACTTTACACAACCACGGTGATGGTGACTAAAGTGCTTAACAAAAAACAGTGCAGTACAGTAAAAGACAACAGATTAAAAATCAAGAAAACACAACATAATAGCAAAAATAAAACCAGAAATGTCACCACATATTTAATTACTAAAAGCCAGTTGGAATAAAAAAGTCTTAAGCTTCGATTTAAAAAGGCCAAGTTCAGTAATCTGACGTAGCTCAAGCGGGAGCGTATTCCAGAGTGGAGGTGCGGCCGCAGAAAAGGCACGGTCACCCCAACGTTTATATTTTGTCCGTGGAACAGAGAGCAGGAGCTGTCTGACCTCAGAGACCTGGAGCGGGCAGGGAAACTTAACAACTCTGTTATATTTCTACCATATATTTTTAAAATAAAATTTAAAAAATCTATATTGCTGTCACCATCACCCCATTTGGTCCCTACGGTCGACCAGGTGCCCATGGGCACCACGTTGGTGACCCCTGATTTATTACATGTGTTGTGCAATATTTGCTTATTCAGTTATGCAAGGTACATCAACATAGGTACATTGTACATAAAAAGAATCCTTAATACATTTGAAGATAATTATATGTTTTGCATTTTTGTATTGGGTAGATCTTTTGGACTTGGTTTTTTTATAAGTAGCTCGCATGCTGAAAAAGTGTGAGCACCCCTGAAGTAGAGTCTCTGATGAACTTTCTTGATCAGGCTTTGCACCAGCTCTCCAGGTGTTCCACCTCCTGCTTGTAGCTGGACTCATCATAGTTTGTGATGCATCCCACCACAGCTGTATCAGCTGCAAACTTTATGACAACCTGGATGGGTATCTGCACAATCATTTGTGAGCAGAGTGAACAGGAGAGGGCTCAACACACATCCTTGAGGAGAGCCAGTGTTGAGGGTTATGGTGGAAGAGGAGAAGTTGTGGATCATCACTGACTGAAGTCTGTTAGTTAAGAAGTCAAGGAACCAGTTGCAAATGGAGGGGCTTAGTCCTAGTGTGAGTAATTTTTCCATCAGGGTTTGGGGGATCATGATTTTGAAGGCAGATGTGAAGTCCACAAAGAGCATATGGGTGTATGAGTCCTTCTGTTCCAGGTAGGTGAGAGCAGTGTGGACCACAGAGGAGATGGCGTCCTCTGTTGATTGGTTCTCACAGTATGCATACTGGTGAGGGTCCTTGTTGATGATGGTTGTTTTGATGTGGGTCATGACCAGTTTTTCGAAGCATTTAGCGACTATCGGGTGAGGGCCACTGGCCAACAGTCATTCAGAGCAGTCACTGTAGAGCTTTTTTGGACTGGGATGATGGTGGTGTGGTCTTCAGGCAGACGGGATCTGTCTACAGGGCAAGTGAGGTGTTAAAGATATTGGCCAGCACCTCGCAGAGCTGATCGGAACTTTCAACACTTTCCCAAAACTTTTCTTTTGGATTATGGTATTTTGACCAATTGGGGTTAGGATTTCCAACTAAACGCAGTGATAGGACCACCAAACTCACAGATCCTGTTCTCCACGACAATCCTGACCGCAATCTGTGAGATTCGTGTCTGCCCTACGTTTTACCTATGAATTATGGGTATTTGTATTTGGACAAATTGGGGTTAGGATTTCCACCAAAACGCAGTGATAGGACCACCAAACTCACAGATCTTGTTCTCCATAACTCCCTGACCGCAATTTATGAGATTCCTGTCCGTCCTACGTTCTCCCTATGAATTATGGGTATTTGTATTTTAACAAATTGGGGTTAGGATTTCCAACTAAACGCAGTGATAGGACCACCAAACTCACAGATCTTGTTCTCCATAACCCCCTGCATACACACACACACACACACACACACACACACACACATACACACACACACACAATATGCAAGTGTACAGTTAAATATACATATCCAGACAATATCCTATACTAGGATTTTTCATGTATGGGTATCTGGAAAATATCCAATACTAGGATTTATTATGTATGGGTATCCAGAAGATATCCAATACTAGGATCTATCACAGATGTGTATCCGGAAAATATCCAATACTAGGATTTACTATGTATGGATATCCGAAAAATATCCAATATGTGGATCTGTCAGATGTGTATCCAGAAAATATCCAATACTAGGATTTATTATGTATGGGTATCCAGAAGATATGCAATACTAGGATCTATCACAGATGTGTATCCGGAAAATATCCAATACTAGGATTTACTATGTATGGATATCCGTAAAATATCCAATATGTGGATCTGTCAGATGTGTATCCAGAAAATATCCAATACTAGGATTTATTATGTATGGGTATCCAGAAGATATCCAATACTAGGATCTATCACAGATGTGTATCCGGAAAATATCCAATACTAGGATTTACTATGTATGGATATCCGAAAAATATCCAATATGTGGATCTGCCAGATGTGTATCCAGAAAATATCCAATACTAGGATCTATCACAGATATGTATCCGGAAAATATCCAATGATAGGATTTATTATGTATAGGTATCCAGAAAATATCCAATATGAGGATCTGTCAGATGTGTATCTGGAAAATATCCAATACTAGGATTTATTATGTATGGGTATCCAGAAAATATCTAATACTAGGATCTATCACAGATGTGTATCCGGAAAATATCCAATACTAGGATTTACTATGTATGGATATCCGAAAAATATCCAATATGTGGATCTGTCAGATGTGTATCTGGAAAATATCTAATACTAGGATTTATTATGTATGGGTATCCAGAAAATATCCAATACTAGGATCTGTCACAGATGTATATCCGGCAAATATCCAATGCTAGGATTTATTATGTATGGATATCCGGAAAATATCCAATATGTGGATCTGTCAGATGGGTTTCTGGAAAATATCCAATACTAGGATTTATTAAGTATGGGTATCCAGAAAATATCCAATAGTAGGATCTATCACAGATATGTATCCAAAGAATATCCAATACTAGGATCTGTCACAGATATGTATCTGGAAAATATGCAGTAGTAGGATCTTTCTCATATGGGTATCCAGAAAATATCCAATACTAGGATCTCTCAAGTATGGGTATGCATAAAATATTCTATACTAGGATCTATCACAGATGTGTATCCCAAAAATATCCTATACTAGGATTTATCATGTATAAGGATCCAGAAAATATCCAGTGCTAGGATCTATCACAGATATGTATCTGGAAAATATGCAGTAGTAGGATCTTTCTCATATGGGTATCCAGAAAATATCCAATACTAGGATCTCTCAAGTATGGGTATGAATAAAATATTCTATACTAGGATCTATCACAGATGTGTATCCCAAAAATATCCTATACTAGGATTTATCATGTATAAGGATCCAGAAAATATCCCGTGCTAGGATCTATCACAGATGGGTATGCATGGGATATCCTGTACTAAGATCTGTAACAGATGAGATCTCCCCGTATACCACCGGAAACATACTGGATATGTGGCAGATACGGACACTTGCATACTGTTGTATCTCCCCGGATATTAGGCCTTTTTGTCCAGTGATTGTGTCCATGACGAGGTGCAAAGGTGGAGCAAGGGGGTGGCCATCTTTGCCACCAAAGATTAATCTTTGGCCACCCCAATAATTTGAAGAAACTGTAATTTGAAGCAAAGTATAGTTTTATCAAATGATTGGGGAGGGTGGTTTACCCAAAGCCGGAGAGCCGCCCACGAAGACCTGGTGTTTCTTCTGCCACTCTCATTGGCCCGTTTGAACGTCCCACCTGCACCTGGACCTGCGGTTCTCCTGTGGTTTTCCTGGTTTCAACAAGATTGCAGGGAAGTTTTCAGACTACAGGGAACCCCTGACCTACGAACGAGTTCGGGACCTAAGAACCGTTCGCAGCTCGATCCTGTCGTAGCTAGGGGGTGAAAATTGCGTCCCGTTCGTAGGTCGTTATTCCGTTCGTAGGTCGCGGAAATACCGCTAACGGTGCGCCGCGCACACATTTAACAGCATGAGACTGACATACTGGGCCATAAACATGCACAGAACTTTATTTACAAACACTTATCTAAACCATTACACCACACATTCATCCATAAACACACACAGTAACTGTACATCAGTAACTTCACATCAGAACTGCAGGAAATCAGCTGGAAATCACATCAGCAAAATGATGTCAACAATCACACATGAACACTTCTCAAAGTGCAGCTTTTAACATCAGAGCAGCAAATCAGGGACTCCCATCAGCAAAATGATGTCAACAATCACACATGAACACTTCTCAAAGTGCAGCTTTTAACATCAGAGCAGCAAATCAGGGACTCCCATCAGCAAAATGATGTCAACAATCACACATGAACACTTCTCAAAGTGCAGCTTTTAACATCAGAGCAGCAAATCAGGGACTCCCATCAGCAAAATGATGTCAACAATCACACATGAACACTTCTCAAAGTGCAGCTTTTAACATCAGAGCAGCAAATCAGGGACTCCCATCAGCAAAATGATGTCAACAATCACACATGAACACTTCTCAAAGTGCAGCTTTTAACATCAGAGCAGCAAATCAGGGACTCAAATTAAAATGAATGCTAACGTGCTAACGTTAGCTTTAGTCTAAAACTACTACTGTAAATTAAAATTTATTACAGTACCTGTTCGTACGTTGTTTGTTGTTGTTTTTCTCTCGTTATCGTTGTTCTTCTTCGTTCTCGTTCGTATGTCTCTTCTCATCAATCGCCGTAACTAACCCACGAGGGACAAAATGGCCGCAGCCCTTTAAATAGTTACCGCTTTACCTGTACGGATCCCTCCGCCGCCAGGTGCACTGCGGCTGTGTGTACATCCGCCAGAAGCCCAGCCCCCCCCTCTCGCTGGCGGTACTTTTCCACTGTCATGCGCAGTGTCACGCCCATGCCCAACAAGCAACAGCCAAAGGCAATCCCCTCCCCCACCTCGCCGATTGCCATATGTGACGCAGTTACGCCGTAGCTCGATTATATACTTGTAATGGGGCTCGTTCGTAGGTCGTGCATCCAGTCTGCCGTAGCTCGATTATATATTTTAACTTGGTTCGTTCGTAGGTCACAAACATTTTGCCGTAGCTTGATTATATATTTTTAACTTGGTTCGTTCGTAGGTCACAAACTTTTTGCCGTACGTCGATGGCATTCTTCAACTTTGGCTCGTTCGTAGGTCCCGTGGTTCGCAGGTCGGTGGAGTCGTAGGTCGGGGGTTCCCTGTATGCTGATTTTTTCTGCTGTCCTTTGTTGACCTCGTGGCGTAGGGGGAAGATAACGTACCTGGTTCGTGAGCATCGGGGGAGGTGTTTCTGACTGGACCAGAACCGAATCAAACTGGCTGTGGGGACACCGTCTTTAATCCACATTAAAGTCTGTTTACCTCCGTGGAGCCTGAGCCCATCTGCGCGCGCGGCCGTGGGGATGCTTGCAGCTGGAGCTGCACTCTCTGCTTTGTGCTCATTCTGTGTGTGCTCATTCTGCTCACACGCGCGTTCATCTGAAGGACCCGTG
>JBBPBX010061211.1:0-21192 GCA_038048925.1 Garcialebias charrua | reverse complement strand
TGGCCGCAAGGTTGTTGGTGCCTGTCGTGGTGGCAACCCTCGAACCCGGTGGTGGACACCGGCAGTGAGGGATGCTGTCAGGCTGAAGAAGGAGTCCTATTGGGCCTTTTTGGCCTGTGGGACCCCGGAAGCAGCTGATAGGTACCGGCAGTCCAAGCGGCATGCGGCTCGGGTGGTTGCTGAGGCAAAAACTCGGGCGTGGGAGGAGTTCGGAGAGGCCATGGAGAATGACTTCCGTACGGCTTCGAGGCGATTCTGGTCCACCATCCGGCGTCTCAGGGGGGGAAAGCGGTACGCGACCAACACCATTGTATAGTGGAGTTGGGGTGCTACTGACCTCAACTCAGGATGTCGCGGGTCAGTGGGCAGAGTACTTTGATGACCTCCTGAAACCTAGCGGCACGTCTTCCATTGAGGAAGCGGAGCCTGGGGACTTGGATCGGGCTCTCCAATCTCTGGTGCTGAGGTCATCGAGGTGGTTAAAAAGCTCTTGGTGGCAGGGTCCCAGGGGTGGATGAGATTCGCCCGGAGTTCCTTAAGGCTTAGGATGTTGTAGGGTTGTGTTGGCTTACACGACTCTGCAATATTGCATGGACATAGGGGGTAGTTCACCTGGATTGGCAGACTGGGGTCTTGGTCCCCCTATTCAAAAAGGGGGATCGTAGAGTGTGTTCCAACTATGGGGGATCACACTCTTAAGCCTCCCTGGTAAGGTCTATTTGGGGGTTCTGGAGAGCAGGGTCCGTTGGATAGTCGAACCTCGGATTCAGGAGGAGCAGTGTGTTTTTTGTCCTGGTCATAGAACTTTGGACCAGCTCTACACCCTCAGCAGGGTCCTGGAGAGGGCAGGGGAGTTTGCCCAACCAGTCTACATGTGGTTTGTGGACTTGGAGAAGGCGTTCGACTGCGGCCCTCGGGGAGCCATGTGGGAGGTACTCTGGGCGTATGGGGTACCAGGCCCTTTGATACGGGCTGTGAGGTCCATGTACGACTGTGTCAGAGTTTGGTCCGCATTGCCAGCAGTAAGCCGGGCTCATTCCCAGTGAGAGTTGGACTCCGCCAAAGTTGCCCTTTGTCACCGATTCTGTTCATAACTTTCATGGACAGATCTAAAAAAGCTAAGTCTGGTCCTCTGGACATTCAAAAAAACAAAACAAAAAAAATTGTAGAAACTTTTATTTGTAAAAGTATTGTATTTTAAACCCCAAAATACAATACGGCAAAGACTGGTTCATCCCAAAGATCCAGTCCCCCGGCACAAACAGAGTAATTTTGTGTATGCTGTTCAGTGTCAGGAGGGCTGTGATCAGTCTTATATCGGGGAAACTAAACAGCCACTGGCCAAAAGGATGGCCCAGCACAGAAGATCAACATCATCAGGTCAGGACTCTGCGGTCTACACTCATCTCCAGGCCAGAGGTCACTCTTTCAGGGATGAAGATGTTCACATCCTTGATAGAGAGGAACGATGGTTTGAGAGAGGAGTAAAGGAGGCCATCTTTGTGAAAAGAAACCGTCCATCATTAAACAGGGGTGGAGGCCTCCGGGTTCAACTGTCCCCCTCTTACAATGCTGTTATTGCTAGTATCACTCAGCCCTCTGTGAATAGCAGGCAGCCATCAGGGTGCTAACGATCCATCGTTGGGCTGATGGTCCTCCTTGATCATGTGAGCAGCTGGTTTCGGCTGTCATCAGCCAACTGGTTGTGTAACACTGTGAGAGGGTGCTATTTATAAGACTGAGCTGAACACTGCACCTCGGACTGAGGAAGTCTTTTGGACGAAAGACGAAACGTTTCTACAATTTTTTTGCTTTGTTTTTTTTTTGTTTTTTTGAATGTCCAGAGGAACAGACTTAGCTTTTTTAGTTTTTTCTACCTGGATTATTGAGCATGCATCAGGGTATTTTCATGGACAGAATTTCTAGGCGCAACCAAGGTGTTGAGGGGATCCATTTTGGTGGACTTAGGATTGCCTCTCTGTTTTTTGCAGATTATGTGGTCCTATTGGCTTCATCAGGTTGTGATCTACAGCTTTTACTGGAGCGGTTTGCAGCCGAGTGTGACGCAGCCGGGATGAGGATCAGTTCCTCCAAATCCGAGGCCATGGTCTTGAGCTGGAAAAGGGTAGAGTGCCCTCTGCGGGTCAGGGAGGAGGTCCTGCCCCAAGTGGAGGAATTTAAGTATCTTGGGATCTTGTTCAAGAAAGAGGGATAAAAAGGAGCGTGAGATAGATAGGCGGATAGGTGTGGCGTCAGCAGTAAAGCAGGCACTGTACCGGTCTGTCGTGGTGAAGAGAGAGCTGAGTCAAAAGGCAAAGCTCTCAATTTACTGGTCGATCTACGTTCCTGCCCTAATCTATGGTCATGAGCTTTGTGTTGTGACCGAAAGAACGAGATCACGGATACAGGCTGCCGAAATGAGTTTTCTCTGCAGGGTGTCTGGGCTTTCTCTTAAAGATAGGGTGAGAAGCTTGGTCATCCGGGAAGGACTCAGAAGCCGTTTTCGCATTTGCCGGCCCTCCCCGGTCCCGCTCGTCTCTGGTTGGCCCAGAGCCAGCTCTGGCCCGCCCTCGTTGATTGCGCACTGTCCGGAGAGCAAGCCTTGAAGTGGGTGGGGTATTCACTTGACGTGGGTGGGCAGTTCTTACCGAAAAGCTCAGAATGCGAATTTTTGGAAAAAACGAAATAAATACTGAGTTTTCATGTGTTTTTTCACTACAGTTAGCAAGTTAAGCATATAAACACACGTTTCCGATCATTTTTATGCACTCGAAAGTAGTTTTTAGATGAAAATAGTGTGTTTTTAGGTGCCCTGGCGAAATTTACGAGCGGACTTCCGGTTTGCGAATTTGTGGAAAAAACGAAATAAATACTGAGTTTTCATGTGTTTTTTCACTACAGTTAGCAAGTTAAGCATATAAACACACGTTTCCGATCATTTTTATGCACTCGAAAGTAGTTTTTAGATGAAAATAGTGTGTTTTTAGGTGCCCTGGCGAAATTTACGAGCGGACTTCCGGGTTGCGAATTTGTGGAAAAAACGAAATAAATACTGAGTTTTCATGTGTTTTTTCACTACAGTTAGCAAGTTAAGCATATAAACACACGTTTCCGATCATTTTTATGCACTCGAAAGTAGTTTTTAGATGAAAATAGTGTGTTTTTAGGTGCCCTGGCGAAATTTACGAGCGGACTTCCGGGTTGCGAATTTGTGGAAAAAACGAAATAAATACTGAGTTTTCATGTGTTTTTTCACTACAGTTAGCAAGTTAAGCATATAAACACACGTTTCCGATCATTTTTATGCACTCGAAAGTAGTTTTTAGATGAAAATAGTGTGTTTTTAGGTGCCCTGGCGAAATTTACGAGCGGACTTCCGGGTTGCGAATTTGTGGAAAAAACGAAATAAATACTGAGTTTTCATGTGTTTTTTCACTACAGTTAGCAAGTTAAGCATATAAACACACGTTTCCGATCATTTTTATGCACTCGAAAGTAGTTTTTAGATGAAAATAGAGTGTTTTTAGGTGCGCTGGCGAAATCGCAGTTGATGACTCAACACGCAGCTAGTCACGCCCTCTGGTCTCGCCCCTACACGAAGCAGTCCAGCCCCTGCTGCAAACAACGAATCAAATGTGAGCAGTAAATGACGTGAAACTGGGCCCGTCGGGCCGCGGTCCGATGGAACCACGTTGGAGATGGTTCCAAAACGAGGGCGGAGCCGGGGAAAAAAAGGAAAATGCGGACACGCTGAACCCGGGAAAGAGGGCGGGGCGGGGCCACCCGGGCCTTTAAGGGCTGGTCAATGCGAAAACGGCTAGAGTAGAGCCTCTGCTTCTCCACATCAAAAGGAGCCAGTTGAGGTGGATTGGGCATCTGGTTAGAATGCCTCCTGGGCACCTCCCTGGTGATGGATTTCGGGCACGTCCCACAGGGAGAAGACCCAGAGGTACCCCCACGACCCGACCCCGGATAAGCGAAAGAAAATGGATGGATGGATGGATGGATGGATGGATGGATGGAGTACTGCTTGTTATAATTGGGGACATCAGAGTAGGGATGGGGCAGATCCGATCCAGTATCGGTATTGGTATCCGATACCAGCAGAATGTAAGTATCGGGTATCGGAACCAACCTGCCGATATTTCCGATACTTTCTAGATGTCAGAGAGCACATATATTTCACCATACTCTGTGACTTCTGTCTTAACATTGTTACTTAGCGGTATATTAGTGTTCAATTATAGATTAAATCTGTATCTGTTGATAAAATTCAACAAGAATTACAACTCATATAGTGCCAGAATTAAAAATAAGACTAGAAAATGGGGAGTAGAATGTGATGATTTCCCATAATGCTTAGCAGTATTTTAGACTAGTGTTCCTTGCACCATGAGTCAGAAGGACGTCTGTGGAAGAGACCTGCCTCTTCTTGTATGCCATTTGTTTGTGAATTACTGTAGTGAGGCTCAGAGTGTCTTCTTTGGGTTTACCTCACACAAGTCCGAGTTTTGTGCAACATACGTGCTCTCCCTTCAAGAACTTAATTATTACAGCCTCCTATGCTTGAATAATAATAATAATGAATTCAATTTATAATGCACTATTCATTAATAAAAATCTCAAAGTGCTACAAAGTGTAACAAAGCAAAGATCAAAATAAAACAAGTGATAAAATCAAATAAAATCAATAATAATATCGACTAAGATCAAAAGATAAAATCATGTGGATGCAGATTAGGCTTGCTTAAAAAATAAATAAAATAAAACAAGTGATAAAATCAAGTAAAATCAATAATGATATCAGGTAAGATCAAAGATAAAATCATGTGGAGGCAGAATAGGCTTGCTTAAAAAGAAAAGTCTTTATGCTGCTTTTAAAGTCAACCAGTGACTGTGGAGCTCTCAGGTCATCAGGGAGGGAGTTCCACAGGCGGGGGGCAGCCACACAGAATGCTCGGTCTCCCATGGTCCTCAATTTGGTCCGAGGAATATGAAGGAAATTACTGTTCTGTGATCGTAGAGACCGGGTGGATGAATATGGTGCAAGAATGTCCTTTAGATAGTCAGGTGAAGTGCCGTGCAAGCATTGATGGGTAATGAGAGCAGTTTTGTACTGAATTCTGTAGGTGACAGGAAGCCAATGGAGGTTATGGAGAATGGGTGTAATATGTTCAAATTTACGAACTCTCAACAGAATCCTTGCTGCACTGTTTTGAATGTATTGAAGTTTCTGAAGGTTTTTGCCAGGGATACCAATAAACAGGGAGTTGCAGTAGTCGAGCCTGGAGGAGACAAAGGCATGGACGAGTTTCTCAGCATCAGGAAAAGTCAGAGATGGGCGAAGTCTGGAGATGTTTCGAAGATGGAAGAAGCAGGTTTTAAACAGATGCTTAATGTGATTTTCAAATGTAAGATGAGAGTCCATTTTTATTCCAAGATTTGTAACAGAGGTGGAGAGGGGGATGTCTTGACCAGAGAAGGAGATTGTTGTTAAAGTTGATGTTTGTATCTGGTGAGGGGTGCCAATCATTATGGCCTCAGTCTTAGAGCAGTTTAATTGAAGAAAGTTCTGATTCATCCATGCCCTTATTTCCTCCAGGCAGGTAGAGAGGGCAGTGAGTGAAGATGAAGATGGGGATGATGAGGATGCTCCAGTCCTGATGTAAAGCTGTGTATCGTCGGCATAGCAGTGAAAAGAAATGTTGAACTGATTAATAATTTGACCTAAAGGCAGCATGTAAAGGGAAAACAGCAGGGGCCCCAGAACTGACCCTTGAGGGACACCACAGGAGACACCGACTGTCTGGGAAGTGGCATTGCCAAGACTAACACATTCCAGCCTATCGGAGAGGAAAGATTTGAACCAGTCCAGGACAGTGTCACAGAGACCGACCTCCACATGAAGACGGTGGAGGAGGATACTATGGTCCACAGTGTCGAAAGCTGCAGTGAGGTCAAGGAGGACAAGGATGGAGGGAGAACCAGTGTCAGCAACCATGAGGACATCATTTGTAACTCTCAGCAATGCCGTCTCAGTACTGTGAGTACTGTGAACACCGATATCGGATCGAAAAAGTATCGGTATCGGTCGATACTCAGTTGCTATGTATCGGATCGGATCGGAAGTGAGAAATGTGGATCGGTGCATCCCTACATCAGAGTACTTCCTGTTATCATTGGGGACATTGGAGTATTGCTTGTTATAGTTGGGAACATCGGAGTACTGCTAGTTATGATTGGGGACATCGGAGTACTGCTTGTTATAAATGGAGACATCAGCGTACTGCTTGTTATAATTGGGGACGTTGGAGTACTGCTTGTTATAACCAAGGATATCGGAGTACTGCTTGTTATAAGGGGAAACCACCACCTCGATCTGCCACTCCCAAGGTGTCGTCCCAGTCCTCCGTAAGTAGTCAGCACTTCACCCAAGCTGGTCCCAGCATGAGATGGAGCCTGTTTTCCCTTTCTGAGCGTCTACCGTAAGCAATTGTCCAGAACCGCCTGTAGGTCGACACTTTTCATGCAGTGTATGCAGAGTTGGTTTGAACTGGATGTGGGGTTTGTATGTTTTTCTGTTGCACATATGGATTTTTCCTTTTTCCTTTCTGAGCGTCTACCGTAAGCAATTGTCCAGAACCGCCTGTAGGTCGACACTTTTCATGCAGTGTATGCAGAGTTGGTTTGAACTGGATGTGGGGTTTGTATGTTTTTCTGTTGCACATATGGATTTTTCCTTTTTCCTCACACAGACCAAAAACATGCAGATTAGATTAATTGACTCTAGGTGTCAATGTTAATGGTCGTGAATGTCTTGTATTTTTCTGTGCTGACTCTGCCTCTCATAAACACAAACGTACACGTCCCCACTACCCACTCCTGACCTGGAACAAGATTTAAGCAGACGCAGAAAGTGAAGAAGTCAGTGCTGAGGTGAGACCAGTTAGCAGGACACAGAAAATAACTCGGTAAGATGATGTCAGAAGAAATCTGTTAGAAGTTGCTGAAGCTTCAGAGAAGAACAGAGTTAAAAGATGTGGGAAAGGTGAGGATTAAAGCAACTGCCACCATGTCAGTGTTGGGTTTGGCAGTTCAGACTGACGTCACATCTTACTTTGGTCATTGTTTCAGACAACAGTGCGTTGAAATGGCCCACGGTGTCTCTCATGCCTTTCACCAGTTTGTATTTCTTCAGCTCCTCAATCCAAAGGTCATCTGGACAAGGTGGTCTTCTTTGTTGGTAAATCCCAGTGCTGCCTTTAATTACCCAGCATCCCGCTCTCCCGTTAAGAACCATGAAGGCTCTGGCCTTGTCTTGCACCTCAAGCAGCATTCTTTCTCTGAAGTTGCTGACAGGTTGTCTTCTGTTCTTTGGCACCTTTTAAGTGCACAATGAATGGGTTAGTCACAATCTCTGAAGCAAACTTTCAGGCTTTAAATAACCCACAGAGTATTTTAACTTTGTGATCTTTACTTTGGTCACTTGCATTCTCTCAGTTTTTGTGAGTGATGTAGTTTTTACTTGTGATGCAGTCAGTAGCATATTAAGGCAGAATTAGAAGAAGGAATAAACTACACACTCTGAACAGATTGACATATATTTTGTATGAACATTACTGATAAACGTTGCAATAACATCAAAGGCTCTAATGAACAGAAAAATCAAACTGCTAGTTTTAATTTCAGAGGAAAACTTTAACATATTTATCATTTTGGTCTATGCTAAAAAAAAACTGCTCATTTTGTCTATATTATAAAAGTTATTTTTGTTCTTTGAAATATAACAAATATTTAGTAATTTCTCCAAAGGTTTATTATCCATCCATCATCTTTTACCCGCTCCTTCCATTTTGGATCATGGGGGTCGCCACCGGTACCCATGTCCAGCAATCACTGTACGAGGGGCAGGGTACAGCCTGGACGGGTCTCCAGTCCATCACAGGGACACATAGAGACAAACAACCATTCACTCTCTCATTCACACCTAGGGACAATTTAGAGTTACAAATCAGTCTAACATGCATATTTTTGGTCTGTGGGAGGAAAACGGAGTACACAGAGAAAACCCACGCATGCACGGAGAGAACATGCAAACTCCACCCAGGAAGGCCCCAGGACCGGGATTTGAATTGGCAACCTTCTCACTGAGAGGCAGCTGCTCTACTACAAATGTAGTTGTACCATTGAGACTCCATCCATCCATCTAACCAACACCTTTACCCACTTCTTCTTTTTTGGGTTGCGGGGGTTACTGGTGCCCATGTCCAGCCATCACTGTGCAAGAGGCAGGGTACACTCTGGACAGGTCGCAAGTCCATCACAGGGGGATTGAGACTCAATATTAACAAACACACAGTATATCAGCACTTTGGTCAACAGTGCTGTTTTTAAAATGCTTTATAAAAAAAAAATTGTATTGTATTGCATATATTCTTAAATGACTGTAAATACTGTCAAGGGCAAACTGTTGATTGTAACATGTTAAATATTTGCACATATGTGTAAATATCCTGTAATTAATCTATATAGGACCTAAATTACAGATATATCATTATAGATTATTCTGTTTTTGTAATGCTGTAAATAAATATCTTCCCACTAATTATAAACTGCTTTTATATTTGGGCACTTCCCAAACATTTAGTAACTTTTCTGCCTATTTTCTGTACAATATTGAGTTCTGGAGAGACTTTAGGTAAAACTACATCTCAGTTGTTACATCTTAATTAGACTTGATTTACATGCAGTTCCATTTAAGATCATGAGAGTATTTGTCCATTTTTCTATAAGTAAAAGTACCCATAAATGTGCTATCAGTTGGAAGATTTGAGTGCGGTATATTTCTGACTGATATATAACTTGTAGAAAACCTCACAGGCAAGAAGGTATTTAGTTCAAAATCTGGCCCAGTTTCTTTATTTGTTCATGTGGCATGGTTTCAGTGTGTGTTTTATGTGTACTTGTACTTCTTCACCACAGTCCCAAAACATGGACTAGTGTTCTGTCCAGGATATGTCCCACCTCCTGCCTGTCAACTGATTAGATAAGCCCCAGACATTGTAACTGTGGGCAAGATAAAGCAGGTGCAGAAAATGAATAAAGGGAGCAGCAATCTTTGTTACACTGGAGGGAAGCAGAAGAAGGCGTACAGCTGGAATTACTGCATCTTCATCAGACTTTTCATTACAAAATTATTAGAGCAACTGACAGGGTGCTATAGGGACAACAGGAGACAAATCACACAAATAAAATTTAGTCACACTGAAGGTAAAGAATAAACAAATGAACCAACCCAAAAATCCTGGTGCAATCAGCACAACCCAATCAGCCACATGGCAAGAGTTAAATAAAAGTCATTTCTAGGCTGTGACTGCTGAACATTAAAAACAAAAAATACTGGAAAGTTCATGGAGAAACTTTGTTGGGGACTGCCACATGGTGGCCATTTTAAAATTTTGATTTGACAGTAGGCTACTATGTGTTGGGGTTCACTCTCAGCTACCACTACTGTACACCATGTCTCTCTTGTAAATGAGTCCCCGAGGCTCAATGGGATTAACTTATATGAATAAAGTTTGAATGAACACCAAATTTCAGCTCAATGTGGAAAAAAAACAATGAGTTATCATCATTTTTTCTTTTACGCTATGGTGGCCATCTTGGATTTTTTATTTGGATTGGATATGTGATGGGGAACACTCTCAGCTATAACCACACAGAATTCCAGCTCTATACAGTACGTGCAAAAATAGCTGTATTTATTGGGCATTGTTTTCAGGTACGACCAATGTTCCCTCTAAGCTACACGCCTGCACAATTGCGCACTGTTCGCACATTCTCTACACACAAGAAAATCTATGCTGCACAACTGCAAATTGGCCACAAGGCTATCTCCCATTTTATAATAAACAGCCCAAGCGCAGCGGTCTGTACAGTACAGCTGCCCGATGCATGCAGACTGGAGAACGGAACTTCTTCAGGCTGATAGTAATAGTCTCATGTTTAAACAGCACGTTCAGGTTTAAAACCAAATGGATAAAAATACATGTTTTTTTTAAACTGGTCCAGATCTGCTGTCAAGATAGGAATATAACAGGCCAAGGAAGCCATAACATGTGCGAAGGTAGACAATAAAATAATTTGCATGGCCAACTTGCTTGGTTGCAAACAACAGAATATTTTTCTCACAATTTTATTGTCATTCTGAACCACTAACTATTTCCATCAGTCAGTGGGGCACAAGATTATCCATCCGTCCATCCATTATCTTTATCTGATTCTTCCTTTTCGGGTCATGGGGGTCACTGGTGCCCATGTCCAGCTACCACTGAGTGAGCGGCGGGGTACACCCTGGACAGGTCTCCAGTCTAGTGGTGTAGTCTATGCGATAAATATACCCACTAGAAAAGCGTGGGAATTTCAGTACATCCACTTAAAAGTGCCCAATGACAAGAGCCCATGTCATGTATCATTGGCAATGATACTGTACATGACATGGGGTCATGTCATTGTCAACACATTTGGAACATTTTATAAACACATTGAGTTGGTTCAACCTTTTTTTTGTATAATTAATACTTCTGTACTTACTACTTAATACTTGAATATATTTTGCTTTGATACTGTTTGATAAATTCTATGTTCTTAATACAAAGTCAACAGTGGTACACAGTTTGTTGTATATTTATTCAAATAAAAGCATCAGATAAATTTTGAAATGTTCAATACGCTTAAAAATAAAAAATAAATTAACAATTACATTGTACCAACCAGTGTGTACTTTGGTTTCTAAGCACAAAAATGTAGACTACACCACTGCTCCAGTCCATCACAGGGACACATAGAGACAAATGAGACAAACGACCATTCACTCTCTCACTCACAGCTAGGGACAATTAGAGTCACCAATCAGTCTAACATGCATGTTTTTGGTCTGTGGGAGGAAACTGGAGTACCTGGAGAAAACCCATACATGCATGGAGAGAACATGCAAACTCCACCCAGAAAGGCCCCGGGCCAGGATTTGAGCTGGCAACCTTCTTACTGAGAAGTGGTAGCTCTACCAACTGCCCCACCATGCCGCCCGCACAAAATCATTTTACTACAAAAGTCTGAGTTGATAAAAGGGTACACTACAGCTTCTATGACCATATCTTTGGGACATTTGGAAAAACAACATGCAATGATGAAAAATCACTTTCATTATAATCAATAAAGTTGTGTTTTTAAATAAATACGTTTTGCATGAAAGCTTACAAAAATGTCTGCTCACTGTTTTCTTACCTCCAACTCACTGATGGAGCCAGCGTCATAGAGGCTCACGTGTGACTGGCAGTCACTTCTGACTTCATTCAGAGGACTGGCGTTGAGACTCCGAGGGCTAGCAGAAGGTTTGAGGCTTTTAGGTCTCTCAGGTGGCAGAGTCAGTCCGTCTACACTGACTGACTGGCTCAGAGGAGTAGAAGACCTGGAACGGGTCTTTGAGTAATGGTAGTGAAACAGTTTGCGTTGAGCTGCTGGCCTTGGGCTGTTGGGTTTATGGTTGCATGGGCCAAGGGGGCAACCAGACAAGCCCTCGCAGGCTAGGGTGTGAGACCTGGACCTAAAGGATGCATGTGGATGATTGTGTCTGACTGATAAACACAGGCTCAGAGAGGACACAGGACTTGTGTGATGGAACTGTTCTTCTGAGAAGTTGTCTAAACCGGAATGTGGGTCAGCCAGACAAAATGTGGAAGGTAGACTCTCAGGACCTCTTTCCTTCTGGTACTCATTTTCAGTTCTTTGTAAAACTCCCCGCTTGGAGATAGGATCAGTGTGACAATGTGTTCTCAGGGGGGGAGCCAATCTTGGACTCGTGAATCTGTCTGAGACTGGAAGGAAGATCAAGTCTCCATGGTCATTCTCAGAAGGTATTCTGGTATATTCACCCTCTGTCATGGAAAGAGATCTGTTCAGATGCTTACCCTCCATGTTTTTCTTAATTTTTGACCAGAACTGTCTGGCTTTACTAAAGTCCATATCTATGTTCACAGTAGCCTCCCCATCCTCCTCCTCAGCTAAAAAATGGGGCTCAAAATCATGTGGTTGTCCAAAGTGCAAGTTGCTTTCGCTCTTCTCCAAGTTCTGCTCATTAGATGAGTTTATTAGGTTATTTGAACTTGTACTTTTGTCCCCCTCATTACTTTCTTGGTTTACCAGCTGAGAAACATGGTGAGTGCAGTGAGAAGAGGAGTAGAAGCCACCATCCTCTTCATCTGTCTTGTGATACACTTGTAATAATGTTTGATTACCTTCCTGTTCAACAACATCACCTGTAATCAAACCCTCATCATCAGCATCAGAGTAGTTCTTCTGCAGCTTCTGTTCTGATAAAAGCATTTCTTCTTTTGACAAATTTATTGGTGCCTCCTCATTTTTAGCTGACTTTGAGACTTCCATCCCTTTTAAAGAAGGCATTTTAGCAAATACAGGAAACATTGAGCCTTTAACGTCTTTTAGGCTACCTTGGGTTTTGGCACTTTTGGTTAATTTTTCTACATAAAACTGAGGATTGTTCATCTCAGTGCAGTCATTGGTAGTTGCGAAGTAAGACACTGCACCATGAGTTGTTTGTTGCCAAATCCTCTCACTTCCAATGCATAGGCCCGGCCTCACCTCAGATCCCAACTCTGATTTGAATAAATTTGCTATTTTGCGGGTTATGGTATCATCAACTGGATAGTATAATTGGTGCTTCTCTTTGTTGAGTTCAACATTAATCTCTGAACTTGGAATTGAGTGTTTAAGTCTGTCCTCAAGACACTCCGCTGGCTTCCTATTTTGTAGCTGATCAATGGACTCTGCCATCAAACGATCATTGCTTTCAGGATATTTTGCTATCACAGGTACTGAGTCGTCACTCTTCCAGTGGAAACTATGATCACCAGAAGACAAGACAGCCATAGAAGGTTCCTGGTGCTTATTCTTAAAGTCTAGGGTCACGCTCTTGGATGCATCCATCAGAAGGCAACTGTTTTTATCTTTATTAGCTTTGCATTTGTTCTGAGCTCCACCTGAGAACTGTTCAACCACCTCCCCTCTCCACTCTCCTTTTAGAGTAACTTTGGTGTTGTTATTGGAGTCTGACTGTGTGAGAGAAGAGTTCAGGTTATAGGGCGTTTCAAGTAAAACGCCCTGCAGCTGAGGCTGCTCACTGTAGTCACCAGTTGAAGTGACAGTGGTTTGTAGTTTTGTGTGTTGAGCAGTGTCTTGAGATTCAGTACTGTCTATATCTGCTATATCAACATTTAGCTTACTGCTCTTCAAAAGGGCTGCTGAGACAAGTTCTGACTGAGACACATTATTTGAACTTGCCACTTCCACAATTTGTTTTTGGTCATAAGATACATGAATGTTCTCGTTTTTCAGTTCCTTTTTGGGCTTGAGACGAGAGCAGGAAGACTCTTCTCTACAATGGTCTGATAATTGAGGGGAGGGATCTTCTGTTTCAAGAACATCAGAGAAAAACAGTAGATTATCTGTGAATACTTTCTGAGATATACATTCCCTAGACTCATTGGTGTCAGACTGGAAAGGGATTGATTCAGTCACTGCTTCTGAAGGGCTAGACGTTGCCCTCGCCAAAGGCTTGTTCAGAGACACAAACTCTGTATAAGTACATTTTTCTGTTGTCGCTCCTTCCTGATCCAAGTGACAAATATCTTGGGTGTGATCTGCAGAGAACCATGATTCAGACATACTACTGTGAGACTGGTTTTGACCAGACTGCCTCCTAGCGATTTCCTTACTGTTAGAGCATCTTGATGGAGCAGGTAATGCCACAGCAGCAGTCTCTGTGATAAATGTGATGGATGAACCAGCTTTGTTCAGTGATGCCATTGAATTAACTCCTTGTGTTGAATTATATCCAAACTGGTCTTCTTGGAAACAAACAGCCAACCCCCGATCGTCATCCTGACTTTTCAAATCCTCTTCTTGCGCCGGTACATCGGTCTGTGCAGGACCTGTGGCTTGTTGTTCTGACTTCTTCTTTGACACACTTTTAATTTTGGTTTCTACATTTTCAGAGATGGTTGAACCTGCTGCAGCGGTTTCTTGAACTAGCAAGACGTTTCTGTCATTCTTCTTACGTTTAATTCCATCTGTGTAATGTTTAACAGCTTCATGTGTACAGTCATAACATCTACTCCTGATTTTGTCATGTGCCGTACTTCTGCTATATTTTTTGTTGTTGCCACTGTTGAAGCTGTTGCATCTTTTTAAAACAGAGTTGAGGAGTTCAGGGGTCTGCATTTCCTTATTTTGAGCATTACATGATTTAAACTTTTGATTATATAGTATTTTTTCACTTTTGATATTTGTGCTTCTAGTGAGCGGCCATGTTTTGTGTTTGTATGTGGTTTGCTGTTGTGTTGCTAAAATGTTGCCCACTGATGGATTCTTATCTGTCAGGTACCTTTCTGAGTGCTTAAACTCATTCAGCTGACTGGGATTGCTGGTTTCCGCTTGAATGTTCACCTTAACTTCTTGAGGATCAAACAGGTTATTTGCATCAAAGATAATTGTGTTTCGGTGACTATTTTTCTTGGATTTACACACGCTGCTTTTGGATGCAAGCACAGGTGATATATCTGATTGCTTCCAGTGCAAATCTTTTGGATTCTGCGACTGGGGTTGGATTTCAACAGAGCACATATCTCCGCTGCTGAACTTCAATGAAATATTAGTTCTCATTTGTTTTTCTGATCTTGTTCTTCTGTTACAGCCGGACTGCAGAGCGTAAATCTCTGCTAACTCATTCCTGCCTGGTTTGGCCGACACAAAGTCTCTTCGTCGAGCTTTAACGAGTCCAGTGCTGAAGCTCTCACTTCTTGTTGCTTTCCAAGCAATATAGGGTTCTCCAGCTGATGAAAAAGCATCAGGCAAATCTTCTCTGTTAGAACTAAAATCAGATATTTCCCCTCGCTCTGGGCTTCTCTCACACCATTCTTGGGAGTTGGCAGCCAAACTCCCCTCTTCTAAGGCAATCACATCAGAGATGTTGGAGGACTCTCCAAGGGCCTCGTGTGGCTGTGGAGAAGACAACATTGAGTTACAAATTAGATCAGGAAATGTGGCCCAAAACTATTGGCAATATTATAGCTCAGAGACACAGTTGAACTAAATAAGAATTCATTAAACCTTTATTTAGGCAGGTTAATCCCATTGAGCCTCGAGGACTCATTTACAAGAGAGACCTGGTTTCAACAAAGAATGATGACAACAGTGACAATAGACTTTCCTTTGGCAATCAACAATAGACAATCATAAGAGAGGCATACAGAATTTTTAACAAGTTAAAAAAAGATGTCGAAGTAGCAGAACAGATAGATCATAAGGCAAATGTAGAAAACTAAAAACAGGAACATGTCTGCATTGGTTTTTGCCAGGATTCCAACATTCTTAAAGCCATTTAGAGAAGTCAAAGTCGAGATCTTCAGATCTTTTTGTAAGATATTCCATGAAGCAGGAGCAGAGTAGGAGAAGGCCCTTTTTCCAAGTTCAGTCCTCACTGACGGAACACTGCAGGTAATCATGTCCTGAGAGCGCACGCTGTAGCTGCACTCACGCAGAGACATGTAGGAGGAGATGTATGAGGGCAGCAGACCAAGAAGTGATTTAAAGATGAAAATGTACCAGTGGAAGAGTCTGCGTGAGGTTAATGATGTCCAGTTAACCAGTGAATACAGGGTGCAGTGGTGGGTATGATAATCACAGCCAGTTATGAATCTTAGTGCACCATGATAGACAACATCCAACATCCGCAGGGTGCTTGTAGGAGCGTTCATGTAGATAATGTCACCGTAATCAATGAAGGGAAGGAAAGTCACAGTTACAAGGCGTTTCCTAGCATTCAGAGTTAGACAGGATCTGTTTCTGAAAAAGAAACCCAGTTTAACTTTCAGTTTCTTTACTAGGTTTTCCATGTGGAGCTTAAAAGAAAGATACCTTAAAAAAAAGAGAGATGCAAATCAGCCATTATTATTTATTATTTTATTATTTTATCTTTTATCTTTGATTTTACTTGATTTTATCACTTGTTTTTATTTGATCATTGATTTTAGTTGCACTTTGAGATTTTTGTTAATGAAAAGTGTGTTACAAATTAAATCCATTATTATTATTAACCAGGATATTTAAAAATATTTATAGAAATCAACAAACTCAATAGGGACACCATTTGAGTATAAAATCAGAGGAAGAACTGCTGGGACCGACTTCCTATTTGAAAAAAGCATCACTTTTGTTTTATCAGCATTTAGTACAAGTTTGAGACGGAAAAAATCTGACTGGATGATGTCAAAAGCGAATTGCAAAAGCTGGAAAGCCTTAGCAACTGTTTTAGCTCAACAATAAACAACTGTGTCATCAGTATGGAAATGTAAGGATGCATCAGGTATGCTCTGACCTACATTAAGTATGTAGATTGTAAAGAGGGGTGCTCCTAAGACTGAGCTTTGTGGTACACCATTGTTGTCTGTTAAATAACTGGAAGAAGTACCATTATGTTGAACACATTGCCTCTGATCAGAAAGATAGTTAGAAAACCAACCAATGGTGTGATCTGAGAAACCAATTTCTGAGAGCTTATGACACAAGATGTTATGATCCACAGTGTCAAAAGCTTTAGACAGGTCTAAGAAAAGTGCAGCACAATAATCCTTAGCATCCAATGCTTCAACAACGTCATTAAGAACCTTCAGTGAAGCAGTCGTTGTGCTGTGTTGTTTCCTGAAACCAGATTGATGGAGAGGTAAGATGTTAAATGAGTCCAGATAATTTTTGATTTGAGAGTTTATCAGTTTTTCTAGAACCTTGGCTAAAATGCAGAGTTTAGAGATTGGTCGATAGTTGTTCAGTGAGGTGGGGTCACCTCCCTTCAGCAAAGGAAGAACAAAGGCTGTTTTCCAAGCATCCGGAATGGAGTTTTGGCTTATGGACAGATTAAAGATGTGGGTCACAGGGACTGTGATGATATGAGCAGCCAGCCTTAAGAAATAAGGTGGAAGTTCATCTGGACCTGCAGATTTTTTTAGGATCAAGATCATTTAGAACATAGAACATAGGGACATTTCGTTCTGTCACACCCTGCCCAGTAAATCACCAAAATTCAATCCGTCAGTAGTCGTCAAGTTCCTTAGCAGGAAGTTAAAAAACTATGTAATTATGCAAGCAAAAAAACTGCAAGGAACAAAAGTTTACATAAATGAACATCTAACCAAAAAAAATGGAAACATTGCACGTGAAGCAAGGTTGTTAAAAAAACAGAACAAAATAGTATCAACATGGACAAGAAATGGAAACATCTTTATCAAAACACATGAAGGGGCTCAGCCTAAAATGATAAAAGAGCTGAAGGATCTGGAAAAACTTGGAGGAACTCAGGAGATGACTAATCACTAATCAATGAAACAACTTACACACAAAATGGACATAATATACAGTGAAATGAACAAATACATTAGAACATGACAACATACGAAGACACAGAACCTAAAATATATAATGTTGAAGATGTAATTGATGCAATTTTTTTCCTGTAATAAAAGATAGCGAATATTATAATGAAGAGCAGTTTAATGACATCAATATAACAAATGGGGTTCTCTCTATTATTCACTTTAATAGCAGAAGTATAAATGCAAATATATCCAAAATAACAGATTACTTAAAACAGTTAAATAGAACTTTTACGATAATAGCACTGTCAGAGACATGGCTCAATGATGAAAACACAAATAATATTCACATCGAAGGGTATGAATTATTTCATATGAACAGAAATAATAAAAGAGGTGGTGGAGTCGCTCTATTTGTTAATAATGAAATCAAATGTAAATTAAACAGTGAAATGTCAATAATTGTTGATAATATTATGGAAATGATAACAATAGAAATAATAAACAAAACGATAAAAACATAATAATAAGTTGTGTATATAGATCATATATAGATCTGCTTCTCCACATCGAGAGGAGCCAGTTGAGGTGGCTCGGGCATCTGGTTAGGATGCCTCCTGGACGCCTCCCTGGTGAGGTGTTCCGGGCACGTCCCACCGGGAGGAGACCCAGAGGAAGACCCAGGACGCGCTGGAGGGACTATGTTTCTCGGCTGGCCTGGGAACGCCTTGGGATTCCCCCGGAGGAGCTGCTCCAAGTGGCTGGGGAGAGGGAAGTCTGGGCCTCCCTACTTAGGCTGCTACCCCCGCGACCCGACCCCGGATAAGCGGAAGAAGATGGATGGATGGATGGATGGTATATAGATCACCAGGATCAAATATAGAAATATTCACTGATAAAATCTTGGAGCTATTGGAGAAGAGTTTTAATAAAAAAGTTTTTTTGTGTGGAGACTTTAACATTGATATGGGAAATAAAACAGATTCAAATAACATCAGTATATTTATAAACTCAATGTACAGTTTAAATATGTATCCGTTGATATCAAAGCCAACAAGAATTACAACTCATAGTGCCACAATAATTGATAATATTTTCACAAATATAACAAATGGGGATGTGATAGGTGGTATTTTAACGACCGACTTAAGTGATCATTTACCAGTTTTCACAATCTATAAAAATGATCAAAGCATCACAAAAGCAGTTACAACGAAGAAAAAATCATAAACACGTCAAAAAAAAAAAATATATATATATATATTAGGCATGTAACGGTACTAGTGGGTGTACCGAACCGTTTCGGTACAGCACGTTCGGTTCGGTCCACCTGCATACCGTTTCGGTTATTTTTTCACTCATTGAACGTTAATATATGCGCCGCGGAACAAAATTTCCTGGGCGCGTTTCAGCACGGAGCTATTATCGCGAAGCACGCGCAGCTCGCGCAGCCTTTAGCCGTTAGCTTCTCACTACGGTCTCCTGTTTGGGAACGTTTCTTGTTAAAAGACGAGCGGCGCGCACATTCAAAGCTGTGTGTGTGGACTGTTGTTTCATGAAGAGACTGGCTCTGCAGCAGACAGCACGTCTCACGTGAACGCGCTTGAAACTACGTCATCGGAATGTGAACGAGCAGCTTGCAACAGCGCTAACAACAGCTGCATTTAAACTACTTTTATCAGGTAAATCATATCAGTCCAGAGCAATAACACAAACTGTGAGTTTTTAAATATCTGAATGTAAGTCTGAATGTTGTTATTATGCGCAGGCTTTAAAGTTATTGATCCTCGCTATGAACATCCATCACTCAAAAAGTTCAGAACTTTATGAAAAAACAAAAACTGATGTCAACAAGCCCTGGAGCAAAGCCCTGCCCTAATGATGAGTGAGAGATTCAACCGTTCAAGAATAGGTAATGTATTGTTCTTTTATTATTATTATCTGTGGAATGTTCTGGAGAGTGATGTTAAAAATGCAAAATCAATGTATACATTTAAGAAAAAGGTCAAAAAGGACTTGCTCAAAAACTATATATGATGTAGCTTAGTGTGTTTGTGTATTACAGTTAGAAAAATTAAGTAGAGTTATTCATTTTGTGATGTAGTTTGTGTATTACAGTTAGAAAAATTAAGTAGAGTTATTCATTTTGTGATGTAGTTTGAAGGTTATCATTGTTTGAACAAACTGTGAAATAAGGGGCAGATATAATAAGATTTCATCTTCTTTCTGCTCCTTTCATTTTATCCTACTTGTATTCTTGTATCTGATGAAACTGTTTTGTATTGTTCTTTTAAAATGAATGAATAAACATCAAATCAAATCAAAATTATCTAAATAATCTTTTTTATTCAAAATCATAATCTTATTAACTTTTTTTTTTTTTATTGTGTTTTATTTCCAGTCTGGGACAGACATCCACCAGAGATCACCTGCAGCTAAGAAGTGTGTGATGACTGAACTGAACTCTGAACTTTTCCAGCACCTGTCCCACCAAGAAGAGGTTGTGAGTACAGTAATGAGGACAAATACAGCCACACTGATGCTACTGGACAAAAACTTGATTAGTTAGATTGTAAACAGTCTGTTGCTGCTTATTGTTCTGACTGTTATTGTATTTATTAAGATTTTTATTATTGTTAAAATAGTTTTATTGTAGAGTAGCCTGGTTGATACCAGACCCATGTCCTTCACTTCGCTTTGTACTAGGGTCTGGCATCTCTCCCATAGACAGCGATTTCTCCGTTAGATTTTTGAATGGACCAATCAGAGAACAGAAGGCGGAGTTTTGTTAGTTTAGCCTGGCGAGGTCCAGGCTATTCAGATAAAAAGCTCAGAAACCACTCGGTGGATATTTTTTCTGCTACCAGTGTGTAATTATATGTCTCTAATTTACTGACTGTTGGCCTAGATGAAACATTTGAGATAAAATTCGATTTTTTATCATTTATTTTCGTAGCGCACCCGAGGCTGTTTGGAAAATGTCAAACCGAAACTATTTAAATCCAGCAGATTTGACCATTTCGTGAATTGATTTAGGAACTGTTAAGCTCAGGAACACTTCTGATATAACGTCAGCTAAGAAATATATTTTTTATCAGCAGAGAAATAATAGTTTACCTTGTTTTATTGAAAATTCCTTCGTGGCGGCAGCCATTTTGAATGACGACGTCAGTCGACGTCGTTCAAAACTCCGCCTTCTGCTCTCTGATTGCTCAGGAACACTTCTGATATAACGTTAGCTAAGAAATACATTTTTTATCAGCAGAGAAATAATAGTTTTTTACCTTGTTTTATTGAAAATTCCTTCGTGGCGGCAGCCATTTTGAATGACGACGTCAGTCGACGTCGTTCAAAACTCCGCCTTCTGTTCTCTGATTGGTCCGGTCAAAAATCTACCGGAGATATCCTTGTCTATGGGACAAGTCCCAGACCCAGCAGTGAAGGGAAATGAGAATTGAGCGGAGCTGCGTAGGAATGGCGAGGGCCAGGCTAATTGTAGAGTGCTGTTTATTTAAAATATCATCCAAATGGGTCACTTTTATTTATTACTACCGGTACAATACTGTACAGTACAAACGTATTTTTGGCATATTTTCAAAATAAACATTTTGTAAGTCTTTATTTTGTCCTTTTTTTTTGTACCGAAAATAAACCGAAAATAAACCGAACCGAGCCCTCCTTGTAGTTGAACCGAACCGAAATGTGATTTTAGCGTACCGTTACACCCCTAATATATATATATATATAT
>JBBPBX010061210.1:0-21192 GCA_038048925.1 Garcialebias charrua | reverse complement strand
TCATAAGCAGTTTTTCGATGAAAAACGAGTGTTTGTAGTCGCGCTAGCAAAACCGTTCAAACTTACGAGCGAAATTCCGGACTTACGAGACACGTGGCGGCCGTTCCAAATTACGAGATTTCCGTGTTACGAGCGCCTCGTTGTAACGGAACTCGCTCGTAAGTCGGGGACTACCTGTAGTGTGTGGTCATAAATAACAAATTCCCTACTTGGGCCTAAATGTTACCATTCAACCAGCTTCTCCTCGTTCTGGATAACGACTGGTAAAGGCTTGTAAAACCATATCTGTTGTTTTAAATCAAGTGTTTTCTTTATGCAGTTGCTTTCTGTTCTAAAATGCAGTTTTGTGTATTTGTTCTTTCTCTTACTCTGGGACTCCATCCGCTTCATCTTCATATTTTTTACGGTTTTTGCGTTCCAGCAACTGTTTGCGTGGATCCCGCAGCTCTCAGGCTTGCTAAGAAAATGATTACCATACATAAACACGAATTATAAACACAACAGACGACACAACACAACTTCTTAATATCACATATGATCATCTGCCCCTTCGAGTGAAAAATTTCCGCCTCTACCCTTAAAAGAATCTCTGCCCCTAAAAGAATGGTGGGGGTGGGTGCCTGGAGGTTTCACATGTGGAGTCGGACAGTGAATTCAGTGGAGAAGAGTCTGCTCGGAACCATCGGGGGGGCTTAGATGTGAGTGTTTACAAATGTAAGTAAACGTAGATGTTTAACAACATGTTAAAATGCACCAAAATGCAGGAAATTGCATCTACTTTGTTCAAAATGTTCTGGGGGAGGACCCCTAGACACCACCTCCACCAGCTTGTTATTTGCATTCCAACATTGATTGATTTACAAATTAAGCTCTGATACAAGTACGTACTTGAAGCTGGTATCTGGTATACAGTATTAGTATTGACTTCAGCTGCCTTATTTTTCCTTTGCAGAGAAGTTAAGATTTCAGACAAACAATGCATTTCATTAAGGACGACAAGATAACGTTACTAACACATATGTTTTACCTCTACGTTCGATTTATTGTTCTGGATAAAGTTTTACAAGGCAATAGCTTATGCTAGGTTATCTAAATGTTAGCTTGAGAGCCATGTAGCTAATGACAAGAGGGATGGAGGATTGAAGATCATTTATTTTTGTTTGTTTTTTTATTTTACAGATCAGTTAAATAAATGTACCTTGCTTTATTCAAATGGTAAATGGAGCTTATTTATATAGCGCTTTCCAGCCCCCTGTGAGGGGCCCCAAAGCGCTTTACAATACCAACCATCCACCCATTCATACACCGGTAGCGGCAGACTGCCATGCAAGGTGCCATCCAGTCCTACCGGGAGCAACTCGGGGTTAAGTGTCTTGCCCAGGGACACGACACACGGTGTGGGGAACCGGGATTTGAACCTCCAACCTTCCGATCGGGGGACGACTGCCATTACCACTACGCCACGGCCGCCCGTTATTCAGCAAAATATGCTACACAGTATTGCTGAATGTGAAAGTGAAACTTAAGTGAACGGCAGAGACTTGAAAGTAGTCCTCACGCACCCTCTGCTGGATACATAGTACAGTTACAGCTGGTTCACAGCATTTTAGGGATGGAAATTATGTGTTTATATTGTCACATAATGGGACAATTATCACCGATACACTATATCCCCAAACGCCTATATTGTCATAAGATATCGGCCTTACCGATATATCGGTCGGGCTCTAGTACTCAGGTTTTACATTTAAAATATTTCCATATGTGACCACTCATACGTGTTACTGTGTCCTGCTTTAGACTCTGTGGTGGTGCTGGAAGAGAGGTCAGAGGTCACCACACCTCACACCCCACTGGAGTGGGTGGAAGGGGAAGAGTTTGAGCCCATGCCCTCCGAGCCCATATTCATGGCTTCTGATAAGACACCTCCTCCTGGAACACTCAGCAGGGTAAGGAGTTAACGCTGGTCCGTTGTTTAATAATGCCTCCTATGCTAGCATTACCTGATGGTTTGAAATAAACAACTTAATTATAAACATGTGCATTTAAAAACCGGTTTCTAGTTTTAACTCCAGAAGCGACATTCACAGATTTTTACTGATGGCAGAAGACAAGATAACTTATCTTCTGTGTGTTTCTGTCTGCTGGGAATTAACCAGTGGATTTTAATGAAACTCCCAAAATAATCACTGGACAAACATCCAATAAACTTTTGGAGTCAGTCCAGTTAGGATGGCCTTCACAGCTAACAACCTTCACACACATGAAAATAGCTACAACTCAGCCAAGTTTACAGAGATTGAGTGAAAATGTAATGTGGTAGTAGCTGGGCGTCATTCCCAACACATGCTCTGAGCACTAACTGATTACCCAAAGCCTTTGTTTCAAACTTTGGTATGCAAGGCAGCAGTTAGCATACATTCCTGTTTGACTTTTAATTAATACCATAAAACAATTTACATTAGAGTCACAAATTGACTCGCACATAAAAATAGACACAAGCGTTTTAAAAAAGATGTTAAAAGCAAGGACTAAAAGAAACAGAAAGTGTCTGTTTTTACGGTAATTTTTCAGCATGGTTATTGCTAACAAATTAAAAATAATTCTAGCTAGTGGGACTTTGTAGATCTTGGTGGCTATCTTGGTCACAAAGGAATTATACAGTTAATATAAATTACTTTATTAAAATCCAGACAAAATGAATGAAATTAACTAAACATGTCAAGGATTATTCAGATTAAAACCGACATTGTTGCATAGACTTTGTCTCCGAAATGTCAGTTTTTTTTTTCCTCTCAATTGTTTTTATTATGAAAGTTTTTAGTATGAAAGTTTTATTATGAAAGTTGTTTTTGAGGATGAAAATACTTGTTTTTGTCACAATTTTCATCTATAATTATTTGGTGATGTGATTTTTACATAACTTATTTTCGTTTTAATTTGGTTTCTACAACAAAATTGAACAGTCGAGAATATATATGATAAGGAATCGAATCGATAAATGACATCGATAAAGGCATCGATATTGATAATTTCTTATCAATTCCCATCCCTACTTCTACTGTGGTTTTACGTTTACAGTTGTATAATCTGCTAAACCCTGATGAAGGGAAAAGATTAAAACTATAGTATTAAATTAAAGTCTTTCTCCTAATTTTCAGTCGTCCTCCACCTCCAGTCAAGACGATGAAAAGTCGACTCTGGAGGAGGTGAGTGAAGGAGCGATTCCCATTGATCAGCCCACTCCAGGTCCCTCCACCCCCGGCAGCCAGGGGCCTGAACTTCCATTTCAGAGCCACTCTCAGTCCCAGGGTCACGGACTCAACAAGTCCAGCTCCTCTCCAGAGCTCCAGACGCTGCCTGAGGCCTTCGCCAAAGCTTATCTGGAGTCTGAGAGCGTGCAGGGAGACTCCTCTCGGCCCAGAGCGCCCTCGGACGGCAAACCTCCGGCACAGCAGCCTCAGTTTGAAAAGGACAAAGTGAAAGGGAGCACAGGAGTCGACGTGAACAGTCTGGGACGTCAGAACCAAGCAGGAGACGGATCTGGTCCGACACTTCAGAGCGGAGGGTTGAGGTTGTCTTTTCCAGCAGCACCGACAAAATCTGGACCCATCTCTCCCAGCGGAGGCCACCGACCCCGAGGTCACACCATTTCTGGTTCAGCACCGTCCTCCGGGAGAGAACGGAGGACGGAGAGGGACTCGTATCACAATCGACCTGGACCAAGCAACGCAGAGAAAATGTCTGGACTGAGCCCCAGGTACTCCACAGTTTATACAGGCTGCTGCTTAGAGTTGCATTCGGGCCTAATAAATCCGAACCGGACCGGTAGTTTTTTTTTTCTTTTTCCGAGCCCTACCTGGACCCCACGTATTACTGTACCGGTAATTAGAGGGCCGAACCCGAAAAAAAAAAACTTTTCTTTTAATAAAGCTTTTTCTGCTTTTGTACGCAAATCAGTTCGACACAATAGTTTTAAAAACGTAATGAAAGGAAGATAAAATATTTATTTTTATTAACAAGTCACCAAACGGATATTAACATACAAAACAAATCGCCTAAAAAAAAAAATCAACTCTAAGGCTATTATACAGACGAACAAAACTATTTTTAGAGCAAAATTATTTGGATGAATATAGAACAAGGCTATTTGAATTGAACTGCTCGCTTCGGCTGTTGTAGATTCGGCTACTTTCTTCACCGCAGATGACAGCAGGTGCTGGTGATCAGCTGATTCATCCATCCATCCATTATCTTTACCCACTTCTTCCTTTTTGGGCAGTGGGGGTCGCTGGTGCCCATGTCCAGCAGTCACTGCGAAAGGTGGGGTACACCCTGGACAGATCGCAAGTCCATGTCAACCGGCGAGTCGGTGAAAGGTGTCCATCTGAGCTTAACACAACTTTTTTAAACCGGCCGGTCGGACCTGCCTCCTCCTCATCAAGTAGATTAACACAATTTTATATGGTGTATTCTTAGTTTTATTTGTGCTGTATGATTCGTAAAACCGCATCAATGCCCGAGACCAGACCGGCCCTAATCCGAGTTGGTCCGGGCCAGGTTTCGGGTCCGGGTTAGAAACGACAGCTCTACTGCTGCTGCACCTTCAGTCAACTGTTTGTCAGATTACAGATGGAACGGGTGAAGTCCTTAGGCTCATGTCGTTTCTGCTGGAGCAATACAAAGAGCACCTACCAACAAGAAAAAAGGCTAAAAATTAGTTCAATGGTAAAATGGCAGTTTAACCTTTAGCTCTAATAATTAAAGCTATAATAATAATGTCATTTTTATTATTTTATTGACTAGTTACAACACTTTCTCGCTTTACCTTTTCGGTTTAATGTTATTTGACAACATACTGTATATTTGTTTAGGATGCAAGTTTATTGACTATCTCTTTAAGATGCATTTAAATCTAAATAATTTACATTTCCCACTGCTGACAAAAACACTTCAAAACATTCAGAATTTTTTTAATTTATTCAGAAGTTAAAGATATATATATTTATTTTAATTTATGTTTATTTAGCAGTGTAACTGACCGATTCTGTACAGTGTTCACTATAAATGCTTTTACTTAATTCTCCAAATGTAAAGTACAGTACTTTGTTTTAAAGGCACTTAAACTACTCATGACTACTTTACACAGTTTCACTTTACACAACTAGAAATATTCCTTTAAAATGATAAATTTCTTTCTAGAATATAGTCCGTACATAGCTGTGCTTGTATTTGTTATGCAGTCCTTAACATGGTTTTCTTTATAGTAACATTAATACCATTTATTTTTCAATCGATGTTTTATTAATTTAAAATATTTTTTCTTTTTTTATATAGTTTTGTGTTCCTCCAGCTGTACCACTCTCCTTTCTTTGGGAATGAGGCCAACAAACCGTTACTGCTGCCTAAAACTCAGGTGAGCCACGTCCTCTGTTCGACTTGATGAATTGTAAAGTTCACTTTTTGTGTTGCTGTCAGGATAAAAGAATCTGTCAGAGATAAGAAATGCTACAACCAGGATTTGATCTTTCTTTTCATTGACAATAATGCCATTTACAGCTTCGGCACAAAAAATAAATAAATACAAATCCATCTCCTGACCAGTGGCTGTAAGAGCGAGGCCTTCAGTTAGAAAGTAATATTGCAACAACCTGAAAAAACATCAACGTTGAAGACGTTCTGATTCTGTCACTTTCTGTTTTACAATCCAGAAACTTTGGAACAGGAAGTGATTTCCTCCTTGTTCATCAAATACGTCTGATCTGTTGCCATATTTTTACATTCACCACCAACAACTTGAATATAAATGCTAACCCAACACTAGTTCAAGTTCAAGGATCTTTATTATCCCCAAGGTGCAGTTTGTTTCACAGTCAGTAGACACACAAACCAGCCGTACTAGAAAAGACATTAAGACGTTAAAATAACAGAAGTCATCACTGTTCATTTAGAAGCCTGATCGCTACAGGGATGAATGAGTTTTTCAGTCTGTTCGTTCTACATCTGGGCTCCAGATATCTGCGTCCAGATGGAAGCAACCTGAACTCACCATGGAGTGGGTGATCAGGATCTGCCAGAATCAGCCTGGCCTTGTTTACTGACCTCACCTTGTGCAGGTCAGTGAAGTTTATAAAGTCCAAACCAAAAGCTCTAACCAGTGACAGAGAACTTTCAAACAAGTTTCAGCCTGGAAATGTAAATGTAAAATTTCATTGGATAATAGGGGTACGAATCTCTCAGTGCCTGGAGAATCGATTCCATTCCGATTTTTGGTTTCACGATTCGATTCAAAATCGATTTTTCAATTCAGAAACGATTTTTGATTCAGAAACGATTTTTCTATTAAAATGGTCATAAATTTAGTTTCAGTTTTGTAACTGACAAGTTGAAAAGAATAAACAACAATGTAAACAAATGGAACATTTATTTAAAACAATAATTTTAAACTGAAAACATTAAACAACAATGTAAACAAATGGAACATTTATTTAAAACAATAATTTTAAACTGAAAACATTAAACAACAATGTAAACAAATGGAACATTTATTTAAAACAATAATTTTAGGTTCCTTATTGTATCAAATTTTTTGCATCGTTTGATATTTATACCAAAAATAGGAACAAATAATACAGGAATGCATTAAATTCTGTAACTTAAATAACCAGTATTAGGTTAGCTTTTTGCTCTGTTACTTATAGAAGATTATTGTTTGAATTGATTGTTTGAACTTGTTTTGTTTTTGAAAAAAGGGGCAGATAAAATGAGATTTCTTCTTCTTTATGCCACCTTTCATTTTATGTATTCTTTCATATAATATGTGATATGGTTTTATTTTCTTTATCTTTTGGGTTTTAATGGAAAATGGAAAGAAAGAAAAAAAAAACTCGATTTTGAGGCTTTTAGAATCGATTCTGAATCGCCAGGACTAAGAATCTAGATTCTTTAAAAAAAAATTTTTATTTTTTTCCTACACCCCTATTGGATAACTGTATCTTCTTGAATTAAAATGTCAAAGCGATATCGGATCTCGACTAGTTTGCCTAGCTTGTTTAGAGACTAGTGAAGATTTATTCATAAAAAATAAAAATAAAAGGCCTGCTTTCTTGCTCAAAATTCAGTGAAACTGCAACAACAAAAAAATCACTTTTTTTTTCTTCAAAATTTTGAGTCTTCAACTAGTTTCCAACTGTCCCAGCCCTTTGAGGTGCTAGCTTTAATCTATCGTATTAATATTAAAATATGTAATATTTATAATAACCCTGCTCTGGGTTTTGTGCAGTGTTTATGTGGTGTGTTTTCTGCGGCAGGTGATCGACCGAGCTGTGAAAGTTTTGGACCAGATGCCGCCTTACGACACCCATAAGATTGGCGTTGTGTTTGTTGGGGCGGGTCAGGTGAGAACCTACTGGTCGTGGTTTTAATTTCCAACCTGGCATGTATAACTGATGCCTCCACCCTCTTCCTTGTCTACAGGTTAGCAACGAGGTCGCCATCCTGTCCAACGAATACGGCTCGAACCGCTACGCCGCCTTTCTGACGGGTCTGGGAAAGTTAATCCACCTGAAGGACTGCGACCCCGACCAGATCTTTCTTGGAGGGCTCGACCAGTATGGAGATGATGGAGAGTTCACCTACTGCTGGCACGACGACATCATGCAGGGTTGGTGCACGCATGCGACAGGAAAGGCGTTGCGCTTTTTTAAATTGTCCCTCATCTAGTCGATGGGGAATTCTAAATAAAATCCTGTCTTTGCAGCCATCTTCCACATAGCTACACTGATGCCAAACAGAGAGAGCGACAAAGGCTGCTGCAACAAAAAGCGACACATTGGCAATGATTTTGTCATGGTGGTGTATAATGACTCAGGAGAGGAGTACAAACTGGGCACAATAAAGGTAGATGTGCAACCTTGTTTTATGATATTCTAAATCAATTTCAGGTTCGCTGAAAGATCGGCGCGGTGTTTAGAAAAAAAAACTAACACAGACTCCTTTAAAATGTGTCATTTATTAAAAGAACTGTGACAGATGAAGGAAAAACACAAAACAAACATACAGCTGTACAATCACCTCGGATGTACAGTTCAAACTCAACAAACTGTTATTTGCTAGGATCAATGTGTCAGTTTAACCCCGCCACAAAAGAAACTGTAAAACTTAAATACACACACTTACTCACAAGGCGTTGATGTTAAAATACATTATCTCTCACCTTGACACAAACTGGGGAGCCTCTCAGTTCAGTTAAGATAATAATACATCAACGCAGCCGGACGTCGGATCAGGACTCGCGGTAGACTCCAACGTTCATCCAAGCACTCCCCATAATACACCCTGTGGTGTGTGTGTGTGTGTGTGTGTGTGTGTGTGTGTGTGTGTGTGCGTGCGTGTCTGTGTGATGACTTCACTCTCATCTTGAGCAAAACTGTTTTTAAGTGTGAGGCAGTGCCTTACACGGGTGAGGGATAGCATTTCTTATTTGACTAGCCTGTTGCATCTTTTCCCAAGAAGGGCTACAAGGTCATATGTGAGAAGAAACGGGGCCCTTGTTTCTCCCACATAGCCAGTGCCTACAAAGCAAAATTGCACACTTCTCACAAGGTCAGCTTGATACTAATTATATGGTCAGCTTAATGAACACACTAAAAATTGATAAACATTAGTCAGAAAACATTGATACAAAAAAACACTTATTCAAACCTCGAGGCATGAGAAAGTCCAAAATTTACTGTTTGTACTTTATTACAAACTGCTCTCCCTTTTGTCCCTGTAGGGTCAGTTTAATTTTGTAGAAGTTGTCATTAAACCACTGGACTATGGATGCAACCTTGTTTCCCTTCAGTGCCGCAAAGGTGAGTTATTTCTTTCTTTATTTTTCTGCTTCTCCTCAGTTTGTTGCTCAATCTCTCTGTTCTTCTCTTCAGATCTCGAGGGTTTGGTCGACACAACGGTGGCAAAGATAGTTTCAGATCGCAACCTTCCACTTTTAGTTCGACAGATGGCCCTGCATGCAAACGTGGGTTCTTTATTTTAATTTTAGACGTTAATTAAACACAACACTTGTTTCACTCTTCTCTTTGTTTTGTTTTTTCCAGATGGCCTCTTTGGTGCACCAGTACAGAGCTAATCCCTCCGACGCGTACGCTTCCAAGTGGCTCGCAAGATTACGACACATAAAGAGGATCAGAACCAGAGTAAGACAAACTCAAAGTTCTTGTGGTCTGCGTAATTTGAAGGTTGGCGATAATGTGTCTTTCTTCCTAAAAAGTCTCACGAATCATGAACAAGCTTTAATGAAACCAGCAGAAAAATGATAATTGGATGAATGTCTACAATTGGAATCAAGATGGCTGCCAAAGCCAATTGACATTAAAATCACAAAAATGTCTACCGGTATAACTCAGTTTTTACATATTTTGAGCAAATGTTTAGTGGGATTGTAGCTGAGAATCATTCACAATTGTTACATATTTCAATATCATGAGATCACGTACTGTAATGTTAATTTCAAGGTTTGACCAAAGTTGCTGTACCTCCATCATTTATCAGAGTTATTAGCAAAAGATGAGACAAGTTTGACATAAAAGCCTTTAAATTGTATTTGATTGCCCCCCCCCCTCCATCCTTGTCCTCCAGGCTCAAGAAGACATCCAGTCCCGCTTGACTCCTGGAATCTCTTTGACCCAAGGACACTCTCAGCAGAACAAGTCGTTTCAGCAGAACGCAGCAGCAGCGAACCCCGAGGCCTCCGGGCAGAGGAAGAGACTCGTCTCAACAGTGGATGATTTCACTGATTTCGTTTGATTATGTTAGTCACTCTGCCAGAAACATTCACACAAACCCAACCGCAGATCGGCGACGTTTGTGGATTAATTAGAGTATGAAATAAAATTTATCATTTAAAAAAAGCTCTGGAATGGAAGGTTTTTTCTTTTCTTTATTTACCCCTGAAAACCATTATTAATTTACATCATAAATGTAACAGATTATTTAAATTTTATTTTAATCTTGGTTGTTTGGATCAATAGATTTTCAGAGAAGTATATATTAATAGAAATCTAAAATGAGAGAAACCAAAAAATTAATTCTAGTCTTAAACCAGAAGTTAAACACTCCCAAAAAAGCAACCAATTCAATTAATTCAGTTCAAACTAGAGACATTGCATTTCCTGCAAAAATGCAATGTGAATGTTTGTTGCTGAAGAACTTGCTGAAATTAGCTAAAAACGTGCTGAAATGAAAGAACAAACCCAACTAAGCAGAAGAAAGAAAGAAAACAGTAGCTGAAAAAGGCTTAAACTACCAAAAGGATGTGGAAGGAGCTGAAATTAGCTCAAAAACAGCTAAATAGCAGAAAAGCTGAAATTAGCAGAAAGAAGCAAATTACCACAAAAACCTAAAAGTAGAAAGAGCAGAAAGAGCTAAAAAAAATACCAGAACAACGTGGAGAGAGCAAATTTTTACTGAATTGGGCTGACTTTTTTTTTTTAATGAGTGCAAAAATTGTGGAATTAGCTGATTTAGCTCCAATTAGCATAAGGACAGCTAAATATTAGCTGAAATAGCAGAAAATGTTGAAACTTGCAGAAATAAGTTAAAAGGAGCATAACAAGCTGAAATTAGCAGAAAGAATTTATAAGCACAAAAATGCTGGCAGAAATAAACTGAAGGGAGCACAAAGTACAGTAGCTGAAAATAGTTTAAATGTGCACAACGAAGTTGGACCAGAACAAAATATGAAGCCTGCACGGAGAAATCGATCGACTCGGAGGAAGAAACGCGGCTCACGAGCTGGCCGGCTGGTGAAGCTCAGAGCCCGGCGTTCTGCCTCGCTGTCTTCAGCTGATGGTCTCGATTCTCATCGCCAGTCTCCCGCGTGCACGGACCAGGAAAACAACGGGGATCTCCGGCCGGAGCAGCTCTCTGTGGGCAGCGAGCCGCGGACGCGCGCTCCCCCACCAGCTGTTAGCACATCAGCTGCTAGCAGCTCATCAGCGGCTAGCTCGGATATCATCAAATTCTGTGTTGTCAACGCCCGATCTGTTTGCAACAAAACGTTCATCCTCAGGGATTACTTTGAAGAGCACGACTTGGACTTTTTCTGCATCACAGAATCGTGGATGTCGTCGGGTGAGTCCAGCGCGCTGACGGAAATAATACCACCAAACTGTTTGTTTTTTAACGACCCGCGACCATCAGGTCGTGGCGGTGGGTTATTAACTATCTTCAAATCAACTTTTGACTGTAAACAACTGTCCATTCCAGTCTCCTGCTCTAGCTTTGAGCTGACTGTGTTTGAACTCGGACATTCACCTGTAACTTTGTGTGCTCTTGTCTACCGGCCGCCTCGTTCTAAGAACTTCATCAGCGAGTTTTCTGATTTCTTGGCTGAAATTACAGCTAAATATTCTCGGGTCGTCATTTCAGGCGACTTCAACTTGCACGTGTGTTGTCCTGAGAAGCCCATGGTTAAGGACTTTTTAGATTTATTGGACTCATTTAATTTAACTCAACACGTGAACTCTCCAACGCAGCAGCGTGGTCATTTGTTGGACCTTGTTTTAACATGTGATGTGACTGTTTCAAACCTTGAAATAGGAGACAATGTATTCTCAGATCATAGGCCAGTGAATTTTCAGTTCACCATCCCCCATGTAAATCCTAAAACATGCATTTCTGCACGTAAAGGCAGGAATGTTAACCATTTAACTGCCGCACGTTTCACTGAGGTTTACAACAATGACATGTTAATTCAGCCCCCGGGGTTCCTCTCCAGCACTGAGGAGCTGACAAACCAGTTTGACTCTGTTTGTTTAAAGACTTTGGATAAAGTAGCGCCTATCAAAACGAGAAGACCAAAACTCAGGGCCGAACCGTGGCTGAATGACACTACCAGAGCTGCGAGGCAGCAATGCCGAAAGGTGGAGAGGAAGTGGAAAAAAGACAGTCTGCAGGTCTCTTTTGAGATGGTAAAAGAGAGCTGGCGCCGATATCAGAAAGCAGTGATAACTGCTAAATCACAATACTTCGCTGATATCATTGCTGCAAATTCTCGTAACCCTCGAGTTTTGTTCTCCACCCTAAACTCTGTTCTCCACCTCACTGAACAATCACCCATGGAAGCCTCGACTGAGCTGTGCGAGAACTTCCAACATTTCTTTTTAGATAAAATCGCAACCACCAGGGCTCTCATTTCTCCTCCATCTCACGATCCATCCATCCCACCTCAATCTGTTGCTGTGTTTGACCATTTTGAACCAGTCTCTCTGTCCTCTCTAGAGCAGGTCATGTGTAGCCTGAAACCATCTGGCTCCCCCTTCGATGTGGTCCCCCCTCGGCTTCTAAAGGAGGTTTTTCACACTCTAGGTCCCTCCATTCTCTCTATTGTTAATAGCAGTCTATCCTCGGGTGTGGTGCCAAAATCATTAAAACATGCTGCTGTTCAACCCCTCCTGAAAAAACCAAACCTCGACCCGTCAGTATTATCCAATTTCAGGCCTGTCTCCAGACTCCCATTTGTTTCTAAACTTCTAGAGAAAATAGTTGAGTCCCAACTAAAGTGCTTCCTGGAGGATCACGCTATCCCCGAGCTATTCCAGTCTGGCTTCAAATCCCTCCACAGCACTGAGACTGCCCTACTGAAGGTTTTTAACGACATCTTTCTATCCACAGATACTGGTGACTCTGTGCTGCTTGTCCTATTGGACCTCACATCCGCTTTCGACACCATTGACCATGAGATCCTCATTGCTAGGTTGGAGCAGTGGGTGGGCATCTCAGGATCAGCCCTAAACTGGTTCAGATCCTACCTCTCTGACAGGTCTTTTTGTGTGTCCATCAATGATTTTACTTCTGCAGTGGCGGCTCTTAAATGGGGGGTTCCGCAGGGGTCCATCCTGGGTCCTCTCTTGTTCTCCTTATACCTGCTGCCACTCGGTGCTATTTTCCGGAAACACAATATACCTTTCCACTTCTACGCTGATGACTGTCAAATCTACTTCCCCCTAAGACAAAATGGTACAGGCTCTATTCAACCTCTGCTCGACTGCCTGGCTGACATCAGGGACTGGATGGCTTTAAATTTCTTAAGCTTCAATGATAAGAAGTCTGAAGCCATATTGTTCCTTCCCAATGACACAACCTCAAACCACTGCATTGACCTGTCTGCTCTACCCCTGTCCGAAAAACAAAAAGTCAAAAATCTGGGAGTGATAATGGATCCTTCCATGAAACTCAACAGTCATGTAAACATGATTGTCAAATCCTGTTTTTTCCAGCTGAGGCGTCTGTCTAAGCTGAAGCCCATATTATCCAAAAAGCACCTGGAGACAGTGATTCACGCATTCATTACATCTAGGCTTGATTACTGCAATTCACTTCTGTTTGGCGTCAGTCAAGCCACCATTGCACGATTACAACTGGTTCAGAACGCAGCTGCCCGATTTTTAACCAGCACACGCAAAAGAGAGCACATTACACCAGTCTTGGCCTCCCTTCACTGGCTACCGGTTCATCTTCGAATCCAATTCAAAATTCTCATGTATGTCTACAAATCGCTGAACAGTCTCGCCCCCGCCTATCTCTCGGATCTGATACACCCATATGTTCCTCCACGTGCTTTGAGGTCAGAGGATCAGGTACTCTTAATAGTTCCAGAAACTCGCCTTAAGCGCAGGGGTGACAGAGCGTTCTCTGTAGCAGGCCCAAGACTCTGGAACGAGTTACCGCTGCTCATCAAACAGGCCCCCTCCCTCTCGGTTTTCAAATCCCGGTTAAAAACTCACTACTACTCCATCGCTTTCAATGCCAGCTGATGTGTACTGGATCGTTTGATTTATGATCTGCAATGTTTTTATGTTTTTCGTGTTGTACTTCATTGTATGTGTTGCCTGTTGCGTGTTTGTTTGTCCAGCACTTTGGTGGACTTGTTCCTGTTTAAAGTGCTTTATAAATAAAATGGTATGGTATGGTATGGTATGAAAGGAGCAGTAAAAGGTTAGCCTGGTTAAAACCAGACCCTGTCCTTCACTTCGCTTCAGACAAGGGTCTGGACTTTCTCCATTTTAAAACGATTCTTGCTGGAGGCGTTGGCCTCTGCTGAGGAACAAAACCATTGGATATTTTGAACAGTGAAAGCATTCTGCTCCCTCCCCTCAGAGCCACCCCCCGTGCTCTGGTGAACTTGACAACTGCTCCGCCTCCTGCAGCTTTTCTCTCGCTGCTGGCTGCCGCGCTGGAAATCCTGTGTTTATATGTTATAAAACGTTTAAATAAAATAAAATAAAACCATGGATCGCTGGTCCAGCTCACCAGAAGACCAGAAAATCTGATGGGACTCGGGCAGCAACGTAAAACCCGAGTTTAATTCTCGTGACAACCTCAGCCATTTCCTTGTTCATTTCAGCGGAGGGAGAGAAGGAGGAGGGAGCGAGCGATCACTTGACTTTTGGCCAAAAAAAACAAAAGAAAACTCCAGATAAGGGATTAAGAAGGGGAAATTAATACATTTATATCACATATAAAACAGTCCTGCATCGCTTTGAATGAGAACATGCCGCTGCTCGCTGGCTGCGCGCTGGCAGAGCCCTTTATAGGGCTCTGCGCGCTGGGACAGGTGGGGGCATGGGTTAGGGGGCCAAAAACTCCGCCCCTTCTGTTCTCTGATTGGTCCGAACAAAATTCTACCGGAGAAATCGTTGTGAATGGGAGAAGTCCCAGACTGTGCAGTGAAGGGAAATGAGAATTGAGCGGAGCTGTGCAGGAAGGCGAGGGCCAGGCTAGTAAAAGGTTGAACAGATCTAAACATTTGAAGGGTGTAAAAAATGGATCACAATAGTGTCGATGCTTCATAAACATTCACACAATAAATCAGTTGTGCAAAATTCAGCTGTCAAAACACTTTTATTAGACTTTGTCAAGTGCAAAAGCATGAGAAGTGCTACAACTACAGAATACAGAAGAGATAAAAAAAAGAGCAAATCCTAAAGCGAAACAAAAAGTTATGCAACATAAAACAAGACGAAGTCAGCTTTGGCGCCGTGTACACCAAGAGGAAGATGTTTAAAACGAGCCGAGCCTCCTGTGGGTCCTACGTGGAGAATAATCATGCTTTTAAATGCTGAATGAAAGAAAAGACTGGATGTTTTGCATCTAGACCAGAAACGTTAAACGTGGGTTTGCACCACCAGTGCTTGACCTATTTGTATGTCGCTGTGCACAAAAATCACAAAAAGCTGAATTTTATACATCCCAAGGCCCAAATATATATATATAAATGCATAATGAAAAGCAAAGGTCTCCTTTTTTAACTTTGACAGGAAACAAACAAGCAGAATATTTAAAATCATTTCAGATTTCATAACAATGTGTGCAAAAAATAAAAACGGGACCTAAAACATTTGAAACGTCCCTCCTCTTAACACTGAAGCTTACTAGTACCAGTACTGTAACTTATTGTGTACCTATACGTAGTTTTGGTTTTCCTGGATTTCCCTCCAGGTTTTAAAGAAAAGGTGGGTTCCCTGAGATTTGCCAACTGGGACACAGGAAGTGCACAAGTTGATAAGACGCCAACAACACAAAAACAGAAATGCTTCAACGACATTAGCGACACGTACAGGGAAGGTCTTTTTTTTTTTTTTAGCGTAGCAGTATTGATACATAAATATGGTCAGCATCAGCTTCTTTAGAGAATAAAGTGCAAGTACAAAATGTTTAAGATGCATAATAAATGAAGCTGAGAGCTTTGGCAACGCTGATGGTTAAAATACAGTTTGAGTTTAAGCTTATTACTTCACCTCATTTGAAATCAACCTACATCAGAACAAAAGTGCTTTTTACAATAATAAAAAAAGTTAAAACACGGGATTCAGTTTAGCTTCATGTTGGATGAAATGCATATAATTAGTCATGTTTAAGTGAAATCAATTCCTCGATTCCACCTTAAGTCCCTTTTGTTCGTTGCCACTTTCTACACTTCTTTTCCGTGTTCCTCTTTTTTTTCTTTTTTCCTCCTTACATTTCCACCTGTAAGCACCCTGAAGAAGTGGCTGCTGAAATCCCAACAGCAGAATATGTGCGAATACGTTTTCTCTTGTACCTCTGCAGGCTGAAGCATGCGACACGTTTCCACTTGCTGATATGTATCTACAGAGTTATATACAGGTGCATCTCAAAATTTTTGCATATTGTGGAAAAAAGCCTTTTTTTGGTGGATCACTTCAGAAAGTGAAATTCGTATATAGATTCATTACAGAGTGGAATGTGTCAAACTCAAGAGCCGCGGGCCAAATCTGGTCCCCCAAGATGATACCGGTAGTTTAAACGCAACCTATTGTATCTCTTCTCATTTTTTCTTTAAGAAAGACTGATAAATACATCATCTTCTCTTGCCAACTTGCTAACACTGAAGCCAGAAAGAAGGCTGGGTCATTCTATCATTATTGATTCTGATGTGGAAAGAGCAAACGAACGTCAAATGACACAGATCAAACTCTTGCTGATGAACCTGCAACCAAGAAGAGATATCTGGTATCTGACTTGAGTTAATGTATCAGCTGAAAGTGAGCCGTGGCTCAGGCAAAGTTTTTACATTTTGGTAACAGAATTTGACACTACTACAGTAATTGTAATTTTGATGATTATGGCTTACAAATAGGGATGCACCGATCCACATTTTCTTATTTCCGATCCAATCCCGATACTTAAAATCTGGATATCGGCCGATACCGATCCAATTCCGATATCACCATTATCATTGATTTTTAGTATTTTACATCGCTTTATAATGTAGCTGTTTATGTTTCGTTTTTTCTTATACAGTACACAGTTTTCTTGTAATTTTTAATGAATATGTTTTTTTTATGATTGTTTACTGTTGTACTGATAAATATCTCCTGGAAGGTAAACTATATCTTGGACTGCGGTCAAGTTAGTTTTACGTTGGACATTTGAGCTCCGTGGCTTCAGCGGGACGCCACTCTCGCTGAACCGAAACACAGGCATCCCGACCCGGCCAGCCGCGTCCAGTCCGACCCGGCCAGCCACGTCCCCATCTCGGTGGAGGGACAGGCTGAGAGCTCTCAGCCTGGACTGAACGCGGCTGGCTGGGGTCGGGATGCCTGTGTTTCGGTTCAGCGAGAGTGGCGTCCCGCTGAAGCCACGGAGCTCAAATGTCCAACGTAAAACTAACTTGACCGCGGTTTAATGTGGCGCTATGGCTCTGTAGACATTGCACGTTGCTGTCTTGCGGTGTTGAGTGTAAAATACTTCCACACAGCGGACATGTTACAATGAAAAGTTGGCTAGCTGCTAGCTAAGATGCTACTCACCAGTGTTGCCAGATGTCGCGGTGGAAACAAGCGACCAGCTCCACGAAACAAGCCCAAAACAAGCCCAACTGAGTACTCAGTCCTCGCGCTATAGCTGGCTCTAAACTACTAAATGGATTTCCTGAATTTGAGGTGGGTCTTGTTACTCTGGGTTCATGAGACACGCCTCCGTTCAGGAAATCCATTCCATAGCTTGAAGCCAAGGTGCATCATGGATCGGAAATATCGGCAGGTTGGATCAAAAATCCGATACGTAAATTATGCTGGTATCGGAGGCCGATACGGATACCGGATCGGCCCCCCCATCCCTACTTACAAATAATGAAAACCCAACATTCAGGGTCTCTGAACGTGTCTGAGATGCACCTGCATATGAGTATATGGTGCTGCTGGAAACTTTGAGTTTATACAAAACTAGGCCAAGCCACAACTGACCAAAAATATAAGATTATAACAGTACTGTATGTAGACAACAAAAGCAAGAAATCAAACTTTTTTTTTAAATATACAAAAATATTAATTGCATTAGTCTGCTTTTAGTTCCTATTTGGTGAGCACGTTTTTGTGCTCCTGTCAACAGTGTCACATGACCTCCAGGGTCACATGACAACGTGGGGAAGCTCCTGAAGAACTAACTAGAAAACTTTTTGGTGTCACTGAGTTTACTTAATTAACCAGCTTATTTTGAACCTAGTGACCAGCACTAGCTGAGTTTGGGTTGTGGATGGACAACTGCTTGTGAACGTCTCACTTCCTGTACTCTCTCCGGGTCTTAGAGAGGAGGACACGGGGACCAAACCAGCTGTCTCCGTCCTCCCCTCGTCCTTAACGCAACATTTTACTCCTGCAATCTTTTGCTCCGCCTTTCACTTCCTTCCTTCCGCCTACGTTGGGTGCACCTTGTTTTTGAGGGGTGGGGGTTTCCGTTTCCTCTTGCGGGTGGGGATGGTGGTGGTGTGAGCTGGGTGGTTGAACAGACTTGTAGAGGGGAGGGTTTCTCTGTCTCTCTGCTTCTCCGTGATGGGCGAAGGGCCGTGGGCGGTTGGAGGTGCAGTGGGAGTTTTGGGTGAACGGGGAGAGTTTTTTGACGGTGCGGGCGCAGGAGCAGCGGGAGGTGTGCTGACTGGAGATCTGGGTGATGGCTGAGGGAGGGGGGATGGATCCGAGGCAGGTTTAGGTTTTAAAAAAGGAACAGGTGTGGCGACAGGAGTTTTTTTAAGGTCGGCAGGAGCGCTGCCATATTCTTTTACGAGTTCATTTTTATCTGACCTTTTCCCCTTTGTGCCCCCGCTGTGCATTTCGTTTCCAGTAGTTTGTTCCTTGAAGTCCTTGTCCTCCCCCACCCCCTTCAGTCTAGCCTCGCTCCTCCCCTCCTGACCACCATCTTCCCTTTCTCTACCTTTATGCCTCCTTTTCCTCTGGACTCGCTCCAGTTTGCACTCGACGTGGTACAGATCCTCTGATGCCACGGTGACACGGTCAAGCTGTTGCAGCAAGGCGTCCAGGGTGGGGAGGAGCCTCTTCAGGGAGGCTTCTGTCTCCGCCCTCTCCCTCCAGCCAGTCCCCGCCAACGCCACCGGGCCCAGCCCCACGCTGATCCCCGGGGCTTCTTCTGTCAGGATGCAGGGGCTGGAAGAGGCTGAGCGCCACGAGGCCTCGGACCCCCAGTCAACACTGTCCGGGGTGGGCGGGGAGTCTGGACCATCCAGTGGGGGCAAACACAAAGACTTGCAGTCGCTGGTGGAGGATGACCGTGATGGAGGCAGCTCCATGCCCTCAAAGCGCACTTTGTGCCGGAACTGAAAACAGAAAGATTTCTCAGACGGAGAATTCAAGAACAAATTCCCATTTTCGCATTTCAATTTCATTTTGTCCATGTTTTGTTTGCTCATTTAACTAGTGTTAGCAAAATATTGCGAACCAGTGAATGTGTTTTAATAAAACTCCCAAAATGTATTTATTGGATCAACTTTTGGAGTATTTTCAATAGGGATGCACCGATCCACATTTTCTTACTTCCGATCCGATCCCGATACTTAACTCTGGGAATCGGCCGATACTCATCCAGTTCCGATATCATCACGTGTGTTACACCATATTCTGTGACTACCGTTTTAACATTGTGTGAGTTAAACCCAATGAAGACACGCTGAGCCTCACAACAGGAAACACCCAAACTTTAATAGCACACAAGAGGCAGGTCTATATCAGAGATGTCCATCTCACTCATGGTGCGGCTGGAAAACTAAAATACCGCTAAGCATTATGGGAAAGACAACACAGTCCACTCCCCGTATATATTCACTGATAAAATCTTGGAGCTATTGGAAAAGAGATTTAATAAAGTTTTTTTGTGTGGAGACTTTATTTTATTTTTTTATTTAAAGTTTTTTATTCATTTTACGTATTAATAATAAAATAAAAAAACATAAAAGATAAAGAAAAAAAAAACATTTCATAAATTTGTGAAATAATTAAATTTAATTAAATTTAACATTGATGGACATGTCCAGAGGAGAGACAGTGGGTATATTGGTAGAAGGATGTTAGAAATGCAGCTGCCAGGAAAAAGACAAAGAGGGAGACCAAAGAGGAGATATATGGATGCAGTTAGAGAGGACATGGAGGTAGTTGGAGTGAGGACAGAGGATGCAGAGGACAGAGTGAGGTGGAGGAGGATGACTCGCTGTGGCGACCCCTAAAAAGGGAAAAGCCGAAAGAAGAAGAAGAAGAAGAATTAAATTTAACATTGATCTGGGAAATAAAACAAGATTCAAATAACATCAGTACATTTATAAATTCACTGTATAGTTTAAATCCGTATCCGTTGATCAAAGCCAACAAGAATTACAACTCATAGTGCCACAATCAAAAATGAAACTTAAAAACAGTGGGGCAGTCAACCACCCCTGTGCATTAGGTTTAGTTTTAGAGATAATTATGTTTATAGTTTTTTAAAATTTTTTAAATAGGTTTAGAGATTCATATTTTTTGCTTTTTGTTTGTGAAACAAGGTCAGAGGAAGCTGTTTCTGGTTTGGTCGATTGAACCCGTTGTTATACTACACAGTATTCTGTGACCTGCGACAGTGCATGCAACTCCACCCCCTATGGTCACAATACAGTATACTGTAGCGGTTAAGGGGAGTGGACTGTGTTGTCTTTCCCATAATGCTTAGCTGTATTTTAGCGTTACAGGCCGCACCATGAGTGAGATGGACGTCTGTGATATAGACCTGCCTCTTGTGTGCAATTAAAGTTTGGGTGTTTCCTCTTGTGACGCTCAGAGTGTCTTCATTGGGTTTAACTCGCACAATGTTAAGACGGTAGTCACAGAATTTGGTGTAACATGTGCTCTCTGTACGTGTGTCATGGATCGGAAATATCAGCAGGTTGGATCGGAAAATCCGATATGTAAATTACTGTATGCTGGTATCGGATGCCAATACCGATACTGGGTCGGATCGGCCCCATCCCTAATTTTCAAGATGGCTGCCACAACTACGGTACTTTAGCAAACACAGAAATACTTAGAACTCAGTCAGTTTTACAGATATTGAGCTAAATGTGGCGTAGTAGCAGCAGAGAGTCTTCCTAAACACATTCTCTTAACCTTATCACATCTCACGAGATCTCACTCTATTGGATGTGATTGTGCATTTACAAGGTTTGATCAAAAATGGATTTGACTTCATTTCATTAAAGGCGGCGAGTACCGTAGTATGCAGTCCATCAAGGCATGTCAGGCCTTTAATTTTTAATCTAATCCCATCTGCTGTAGATGTCAAACAGGAAGGTACCTCTTTGGTTCTGCTGAGTCCCATCCACATTTTGAGCCGTCTGACGAACAGCCCCACCAT
>JBBPBX010061209.1:0-21193 GCA_038048925.1 Garcialebias charrua | reverse complement strand
GAACGTAACACCCAGAATAACCCCCGTGTTGAATGAATAAGCGAGGGAACACTGTATACTGTTTATTGCTAATCCTGAAGGTAGTACTAGAGCAATACATTTATTTTATATTTTCTAACGGTTCTTCCATTTTGTGTTGTGTAAGTCAGCCTCTCAGTCCCTTTGCAGCTCAACACAGACACAACCACAGATTCCTGCATCTTGAGAATGCTTCTAAATGCAGAGGGTGGCATGGAGCGTCCTCAAGAAGATCAATTGCAACCGAAGTCTGGATCAAGAAGCGTTGGCATGAAACTCACAAAGTCTCTTTGTTTTATTGGGAAATTTACCATTGCCGTTATATAAGCATGCAATAGAAGCGTGGGATGAGAATCAGCACCTCCAGATCTGAGGCCATGGTCCTCGGTCAGAAAAGGGTGGATTGTTCTCTTCAGGTCGAGGGTGAGGTTCTGCATCAAGGGGAGGAGTTCAAGTATCTCAAGGTTTTGTTCATGAGTGACGGAAGAATGGAGCGTGAGATCAACACATGGATTGGTGCAGCGTCTGCAGTATTGTGGACTCTGTGCCGGTCCGTTGTGGTGAAGAGGGAGCTGAGCCGTACGACAAAACTCTGTTTACTGGTCGGTCTATGTTCCTCCCCTCACCTGTGGTCACGAGCTCTGGGTAGAGACTGAACGAATGAGATCATGGATACAGAGGTTGAAATGAGTTTCTTCTGCACGTATATATGTATCGTCCATATATATGTTATATATAATGTATATATAATATATATATATATACGTGTGTGTATGTATATGTATATATGATGGTTCACTGAACGGTTTAATCAAACACTTAAACAAATGCTGCGGAAATTTGTGAATGAAACTGGTTCTGACTGGGACCAATGGCTCCCATATATTCTGTTTGCATATAGAGAAGTTCCACAAGCCTCCACTGGGTTTTCTCCATTCGAGTTATTATATGGTCATGAAGTGAGAGGACCTCTGATGGTTCTGAAGGAACTGTGGGAGGGGGGACAAACTAACAAAGACCCTGTAAATGTTGTATCTTATGTGCTCCAGATGAGGGAGAAGCTGGAGAAGATGTCAATTTTGGCTCAGGAGCATCTGAAGATGTCTCAACGCAAACAGAAGATTTGGTATGACTCTGCAGCCCGGGAGAGGGGGTTCAAGCCGGGCCAGAAAGTACTTGTTATGTTGCCTTCAGAGGAAAGCAAGCTGCTGGCCAAGTGGCAAGGACCTTATGAGGTACTAGAGAAATTGGGACCAACAACTTACAAAGTCTCTGTTCCAGGTAAAAGCCGTCCCACTCGGATTCTCCATGTGAACCTGCTTAAAGAGTGGGTGTCCCGGGACCAAGAGAAACCTACCTCCTTCTACATCCGACGTACAGAGGATGAGGAATCTGAGGAGCAATATTTGCCTATTCCATCAGCCTCCAAGCCTAGCTTGGATCATCTCTCAGAAAACCAACAGTCAGAGGTGAGGGCTGTCTGTCCATTGAATGTGTTCCAGGAGAATCCAGGATACACTAATGTGATAATACATGACATTACCTTAAAGGAAGATGCTACACCAAAACGAATGAGCTATCGCATACCTGAGAGACTTCTGGAACCACTTGGGCGGCCGTGGTGTAGTGGTAATGGCAGTCGACCCCTGATCGGAAGGTTGGAGGTTCGAATCCCGCATCCGCCCACCATGTGTCGTTGTGTCCCTGGGCAAGACACTTAACCCCGAGTTGCTCCCGGTAGGTCTGGATGGCGCCTTGCAAGGCAGGCTACCACTACCGATGTATGAATGTCTGAATGAATGGGTGGATGGCTGGTATTGTAAAGCACTTTGGGGCTCCTCACAGGGGGCTGGAAAGCGCTATATAAATAAGCTCCATTTACCATTTACCATTTAAAAAGGAGGTTGAGTTGATGCTTTCCCTTAAGATTATTGAGGAATCACAGAGCGAGTGGTGCAATCCAATTGTTCTTGTCCCTAAAAAAGATGGAACAATAAGGTTCTGCATCGACTTCCGCTACCTAAATTCAGTCTCAAAGTTTGATTCCTATCCAACTCCACGCATCGATGATCTTATTGAGAAACTAGGCAAAGCAAAATATTTTACTACCATTGACCTGTCCAAAGGCTATTGGCAAGTGCCACTCTCCCTCAGGTCCAAGGAGCTGACGGCGTTCAGAACACCATGGGGCCTTTACCACTTTAGAGTGATGCCATTTGGACTTCATGGGGCTCCTGCCACGTTCCAGCGCCTAATGGATAAGGTACTCAATGGCCTTTCACATTTTGCCTCTGCATATCTGGATGACATCATTGTTTACAGCAATTGCTGGGATGAACACCTGCAGCATCTGAAAGTGATTTTTGAGCGTCTCCAGAAAGCAGGATTAACAGTGAATCCAGCCAAGTGTGCCATAGCAAAGAGGGTAACTGAGTACCTGGGCTTTGTCATCGGAGGATTGTTGGTGAAGCCACAAATTAAAAAAATTGAAGCCATCCAATCTTGCCCCTTTCCCCTGACAAAAAAACAACTTAAATCTATCCTAGGTATGTCTGGTTGGTACCACAGATTTATCCCCAATTACTCTGCCAGAGCTTCTCTGCTTACAGACATGACTAGTCTTCGGGGCCCGAACATACTACGGTGGTCTGAAGAAGCAAAGGAAGCATTCAGAGACATTCAGCAGGCCTTAAGTGAAGATCCTGTGCTTCACTGCCCTGACTTCCAGCAGGAGTTTGTTTTGCAAACTGATGCATCAGATAAAGGTCTGGGTGCTGTGTTGCTTCAGGGTTCTCCGGATGATCGTCATCCAATCGTCTTCATCAGCCGTAAACTTTTCCCCAGAGAAACCCGTTATTCCACTATAGAGAAGGAATGTCTGGCAATCAAGTGGGCTCTGGATTCCCTACGCTATTACCTCCTGGGAAGGAAGTTTGTATTAGAAACTGACCATAAGGCTTTAAAATGGTTGGAGAGAATGAAAGACACCAATGGTCGAATAACCCGCTGGTACCTAGCCATGCAACCCTACAAATTTGAGGTGCATCACATCCCTGGCAGGCAGAATGCTACCGCTGACTACTTGTCCCGCTGTGCCAGTGAGCCTTCAGAGGAGGGGGAGTGTGTGGTGGATGCTTCTACCACCACCACATCGTGTTAGTATTTATTTAATTATTTTATATATTTTCTGATGGGTGCACACTTTAGTTAATGTTTGTCTGAATGGTTTACTAACACTTGTTCTTCTGTTTTGAGGTGCTGCAAATGCAGATCAGCTGGAGGAGGAAGCCTGGAACATACCACTTTTCTAAAAGACTGAGGGGAGAGGGAACTTTATTTGTTAAACTTGGCTTTAGTTAGGTTTGACACTTTAATATTCACTTATTGTTTGTGCTAAGCTAGTTGAGTTTTGCTTTATTTGTTTCAAATGCTGTATTTAGCTAATTTGTATTTTCTGTTCCCTTTATTATGTTGTGCCTCCCTCATGTGGCAGAATTGGGTTACTCCGGCCCTATTTAAGCAGCCCTTTGTTCTTTGTTAGCAGGTCAGTTTTGTTAGAGTTCAGTTGACCTCATTTAAGTTGGGCCCAAATTTGTTATTTATCTTTTGATTAATTTTTCATTGATATTTGATTCTTTGTTAGCCATTTTTTGACCTATTAAATTGAAAATTTTGGCTGATTTTTGAACACCTTTGTCCTTATTTAAGTCTGGTCCCCTCACACACCGACTGGAAGCCATCCAGCCTGCAACCTTCGATGTGGGGACCTGCTGATCCAACGTTGGTCTTCACCCTTCATCCAAGGGCCGCCTCCTTTGCTTCAATTGAGGGATCCCCTTTACATGCTGATTAAAATCCATTCTTGCTAGTGAAGTCAATAAGCCCCATCGTTGTGGAATTACCGTTGTGGATTATAAGACTTTGTTTTCCAAAGGATCACAGACTCAGTTTTCCATGGGTTAACAGACTATGTTTTCCAAAGGATTGAAAGCGTACCACAATGGGATTACCTACGAACAATATGGCATTTCCAAAAACATTATGGGAGTATAATTTTGAACCTTTTTTTATTTTATTTTTTTCAACTTGCTGGATTACATAGAGGTCAGAGACATTCGGTGGTATCCTTTCGTGTTGGAACTCATCTCCAAGGACAGGCGATGATTTCCAAAAAGGGGGACTGTAGTGGAACACCTCATCTCTGATATTTTAGGCTTGACCTTCAAGTACACCTCTCTGCATCTCTTTGAAACTCTAAGTGTTACACTTTCTTGAAGCTCTCAAGGAAACAAGTGACACTATTATTGTTACAATTATTTTGAATTAATGGACACTAATTAATCAGATTGAACTTTCTCTTTAATGTGTGTTAATTCAGAATTGATCTACAGTATATTTTGTCATTTAATGATGATCTGTTACTTGCATGAGTTTGGCCCTTCTGCTGGTTTATTTCTGCAGAGCAAGCAGGTTTTAATATTATGGCACAGTTCAGGGTAAACTTTTAACTTGCAACTTCCTTCTCTGTTTTGTCTGTGAAAGTTAGCCATAATATTCTCTGTGCTCACAGGCCAGGCCATCTGGCCGATTCTGTAAACAGTTTTCCTGTTGTCCGTCAGAGACATTTCTGCCTATCAGATGAAATATCCATCTCTTATTTTGTTAAACCAGCCAATAGTTATTAAGGAGATAGGGAAGACCCCGCCTTCCATATAAAGATCTGTTACATGCCCCAGGCCTGTAATTTATTTTAGTAAGAACAAAATTGTTTAAAGGTTTTGAGGTTTTGTTTAAATATTTTGAGCAGAGGCATGAGCTCTTTAGAGGTTGTGCATGAGCTGTTTAGGGGCTGTATGAGACTTAATTGATTGCAGCTGGTGCTCATTAGCTGTAGGTAGAGGTAGTTGCTCTCTCTCTCCCTATATTAGGTCCAAGCCACACAGCAGAGAGGAGAGTTCAAGCAAGCAGAGGAGTTCCAAGTGAGAGTGGCAGCAGGAGGAGATCCATGCTGCATGAGGAGCTGAGGTTCCAGCAGCCCCAGAACCAGACGCTGATGTATGAGCAGCTGATCCAAGCAGCTGCAGCAGTCTGGGATGAAGGAGCATCAGGCCTGATGAAGAAACAGCAGACCTGATGATGAAGCAGCAGCAACAGAAGCTGAGTAGAGGTCTGCAACAGCAGCAGCAGCAAAAGCAGCAGCAGTGTGAAGAGGAGCCATGAAGCCATAGGAGGCTGTTTGATGATGTGGTTGAAACCACATGAGGAGGCCGTTTGACGAGCCGTTTGGAGCCATTTGAGGTGGCCGTTTGATGAGCTGTTTGGAGCCATTTGAGGAGGCCGTTTGTGAGCCGTTTGGAGCCATTTGAGGTGGCCGTTTGATGTTGTGGTTTAACCCACTTGAGGAGGCCGTTTGATGAGCCATATGAAAAGGAAGCTGAAACCTTCCGTTGTGAAGACCTGCTGCTGTCTAAGTAGCTGAAGAGTGACCTGCTGCATGTGTGAAGAAGAGGAAGCTGAAACCTTCCGTTGTGACCTGCTGTGTGTGTGTTAAGAGGAAGCTGAATCCTTCCAATGTGGAAACCTGCTGGGTGATGAAGACCAAGAGCCGTGAGTGTCCTGTTGGACTTTGAGTTTTTTTTGTATTAAAGAAGCTGGTTTTTGAGAAGTGCCACTTTTTTCTTTAATCACCTTTTTTTAGGACACAGACTCCAGAGAGCCTAAAATAAACTTTGTTTTTTTTTAACATCCTTTCTGTGTCTGGTGTCCTTGTGTGCTACGTGCCTTCGGGTCGTAACATATAATGGGCCCTCGTCCGGGATTGGACTAATTGACCAATGAGCTATTTTTTTGTTTTTCTCCCCTAATTTTTGGTAAATTATAATGGGAGCTCGTCACATGTGCTGTTTTTGGAGCTGTTTTTTTGCATTTTTGAGCTGACTTTGTGGTGCGAATTGTGTGTTCGTTGTCAGCTGGCTCTTTTTGAAACGTTCAGGGGTTGCTCGGACGTTAAAGTAGTCTAAGTGTAGGTCTTTCTGGTGGTGAGCTGTTTAACACAGTTTTTTTTCTGAAACAATGGGGTTCGATGCTGAGATTCGTTTAAAGGAATTGGAGTTAAAAATACGTCGAATGGAATTCGATGCCAGAAAAGCTAAGGCTGAAGCAGTCGTGAGGAAAGCAGAGTTAGAGCAACAAACTGCTCTGAGAGAGATGGAGATTAAATTTAAGCAACGAAAATTAGAACTGCAAAATAAGATATTTATCAGAGAGAGTTAGAGCTAGGTGTTGAACATGTCCCGTTGTGTGAGGTGAGGATTCGCCCACTGTTGAGTTCTGGAGAAGCTGAGTTGGGACTTTGCTCTAGTTTTTTTGTTGCTGAGAACCCTGAACCTAAACTCGAGAACCCTAAACTTGTAAAGCCTGAACTAGAGAAAAGTGAAAAACTTGAGCAAACTAAAAAACTTGAGAAAGACTTAACTATGGATTTGGATTTGGTCACTCCAGAGGTGTCACCACTGGTGGACATGCAATGCAAAAATGATGATGATGATGACATTGATCTGAGTGACTGTTTTTTGTTTTCCTCTGAATTAGAAGACGTCCCACTGAGCAATGTAGCAGAGGAGCCAAGCCTGACTGTCCATCCTGCTCCTTTGGTTACCTTTTCATCCTGTTCACAGGAGGTTGTGAGTGTGATGCAGGATGTTGTGGAACCTTTAGCTGAATCGGCAGCACAAAGTGATAGTTTGCTGTCTGTGAGAGTTGACCTGATGGAACCATTTGTTGAAAATGTAGACAGTGATTGTGTTAACTCTCAATGTTTTGTCTGCAGGGTGCCTGATGACAGAGTTGGCGCAGTTAAAATGATACTCCTGTCATGTGATGGAACTGATGACACAGAGGTGGACAATTTCCCTCTGGTTGTTGGAAAAAACCCTGATCTTCAGACTGGCATTAATCTGAATGTTGGTAAGAGTGCTGCTAAAATGAGGCCTTGTGATGTACAACCTGACCGGCAATGCCTTTTTGGGTTTCAGGTATTCTGAAGGCAACTGTTAGTTGTGTGTGATGTGTGTTTTTTTTTTTGCTTGTTGTTAGTGTTGAGTATAGATGTTCAGATTTTTTTTAAATTTCATTTACATGGGTGATGAGCATGGTGTAGTATGGCTGCATCTCCCATGTAAATTCTTATGTGGGGGGGTGTTACATGCCCCAGGCCTGTAGTTTATTTTAGTAAGAACAAAATTGTTTAAAGGTTTTGAGGTTTTGTTTAAATATTTTGAGCAGAGGCATGAGCTCTTTAGAGGTTGTGCATGAGCTGTTTAGGGGCTGTATGAGACTTAATTGATTGCAGCTGGTGCTCATTAGCTGTAGGTAGAGGTAGTTGCTCTCTCTCTCCCTATATTAGGTCCAAGCCACACAGCAGAGAGAGAGGTTCAAGCAAGCAGAGGAGTTCCAAGTGAGAGTGGCAGCAGGAGGAGATCCATGCTGCATGAGGAGCTGAGGTTCCAGCAGCCCCAGAACCAGACGCTGATGTATGAGCAGCTGATCCAAGCAGCTGCAGCAGTCTGGGATGAAGGAGCATCAGGCCTGATGAAGAAACAGCAGACCTGATGATGAAGCAGCAGCAGCAGAAGCTGAGCAGAGGTCTGCAACAGCAGCAGCAGTCTGAAGGAGCATCAGGCCTGATGAAGAAACAGCAGACCTGATGATGAAGCAGCAGCAGCAGAAGCTGAGTAGAGGTCTGCAACAGCAGCAGCAGCAAAAGCAGCAGCAGTGTGAAGAGGAGCCATGAAGCCATAGGAGGCTGTTTGATGATGTGGTTGAAACCACATGAGGAGGCCGTTTGACGAGCCGTTTGGAGCCATTTGAGGTGGCCGTTTGATGAGCTGTTTGGAGCCATTTGAGGAGGCCGTTTGTGAGCCGTTTGGAGCCATTTGAGGTGGCCGTTTGATGTTGTGGTTTAACCCACTTGAGGAGGCCGTTTGATGAGCCATATGAAAAGGAAGCTGAAACCTTCCGTTGTGAAGACCTGCTGCTGTCTAAGTAGCTGAAGAGTGACCTGCTGCATGTGTGAAGAAGAGGAAGCTGAAACCTTCCGTTGTGACCTGCTGTGTGTGTGTTAAGAGGAAGCTGAATCCTTCCAATGTGGAAACCTGCTGGGTGATGAAGACCAAGAGCCGTGAGTGTCCTGTTGGACTTTGAGTTTTTTTTGTATTAAAGAAGCTGGTTTTTGAGAAGTGCCACTTTTTTCTTTAATCACCTTTTTTTTAGGACACAGACTCCAGAGAGCCTAAAATAAACTTTGTTTTTTTTTAACATCCTTTCTGTGTCTGGTGTCCTTGTGTGCTACGTGCCTTCGGGTCGTAACAAGATCCATTTCCTATTTTCACTTTAGTGTGGAAGGAGAGAACTTGCTGCCAAGTGGTTTTCTCCTCTGGAAAAAGCTGGAAACGTCCCGGTCATTATGTCAATTAGACTTACGTCTCAGCTGGAGTCACGGCAAAGCCTTGCTGTGCCTTAAAACACTCATTTCTGAAAGAATTTGTTTTCTGAAGTTTTATTTTGAAAATCAGTCAGTGCGCTTGGCCCTGTTCCTGCCGGTGAAAGCGTGCTCTCGCTCGTCTGATCCATCCATACACGCACGAAGTCGACTGGACGTGAGCTGGAACACACAGTCCGGTAGTGTCCACAAACTTATCAGCCCTCATCTCCTATAGACGTATCGTCACCAGGTAAAGAGGCTTGTTTGTATGCTACACGTGTCGGAAGTACAGCTGGACCTGTTTGGGAAAGGTGCCACCCTGTAGCTTCAAAATAATTAACTTCGGTTAACTTAGCTTTCAATCTGTTATCTTCCATTCTGTTTCTTCCTTTTCTTAACACAGTGAAACTAACTAATGTGCCAACAGTTAAATTCTAACTGTCTGTTTGTTTTAATTTGAATTCTTGTCAACGTCAACCTCAGATCAGCTGATCAGCTGCTCCTGGAGGTGCCGAGATCCAAACGGAGGCTCAGAGGGGACAGAGCTTTTTCTGTTGCTGCTCCAAAACTGTGGAACGATCTCCCTCTTCCCGTCAGACAAGCTCCTTCACTGTCCAGTTTTAAAACTCTTTTAAAAACACATTTTTACTCACTGGCTTTTAGCACAGATTGATTTTATTCTGCACTTTTTTTTATTGTTTTTATTGCTCTTAATGTTTTAACAACTGTTTTATTTTTATGTGTTTAAATGTTCTTGATTTTATGTACAGCACTTTGTTGCAGCTGTGGTTGTTTTAAAGGGCTCTATAAATAAAGTATTATTATTATATTATTATTATTAAATCAGAGCTAATATCGATACAAATGTTTAATGTACTTTCATGATAATTTCAATAAAATGTCTATTTTCTGGTAGACCAACATAAATTGAAGTCTCTTGTGAAGTTACATTTCTGGCTAATCACAGTTAAAGCAATTTAATATCGGAAAAAGGGTGAACTCGCGAATTGGTGAAAGGTTTGTGCACATAAACTTTGCTCAGACCTGCGCATCTAAAATATAGGTAAGTCAGTAAACTGACCAATAACTCCTATATCATTACAATAATGGTGGCCCAGTAAGTGTTTAAATACCTTACCGCCCCTATATTATTACACATATAACTGTACTCGGAGTGAGGTGACAGGTTTCTCCCCCTTTCAGTTGTTGTATGGGCGTTCTCCCCGATTGCCAGTCGACATGCTGTTTAATTTGACTCCAGAACAAGCAGACCATAATCAACATGGCTCTATGGAAAAGTGGAAGCAAGGCATGGAGGAGGCGTATGGAATCGTCAGAGAAAATGCCCAGAAAGCCGGCCAGAGGAGTAAGAAATTGTACAACCGTAAGGTGAATAGTTCAGTACTACAACCAGGTGATTGTGTTTTAGTGCGCAACTTAAAACTTCGTGGGGGCCCAGGAAAACTGAGGAATCATTGGGAGGACATTGTTCATGTTGTTGTACGTCAGGTAAATGAAAATGTCCCAGTTTATGAACTCAAACCTGAAAAGGGTCAAAGAAGGTCAAGGGTCCTTCATCGCAATCTGCTCCTTCCATGTGACTGTTTGCCCCTTGAGATTCCAGTCCCGGCTGGAAAGAAGAGGAAAAAAATGTTACATAACAAAGGAATGGAGCAGGCAGAGAAAGAGGATGATGATGACGATGATGCTGACACTGACGAATACTATCCTATGCTATTTCACCAGCCAGCCCAGCCTGAGAAAGTAAATCATATGCCTGCAAGCACAACCCAAGAGCTAGGAGATATCCAGTTTGAACAGAGCATAGTTCCTGAAATGGATCACAAACAAGGAGAAACAACTGTGATGGAATATGAGGAGTCTGGCTCTTGTAACGAGGAACAAATGATGGAGGATGCTACTGAACAACCTGCTTCAACTGGGATCATCAGAGAGGGAGTTCAGGCTTCTGAAGAAGCTCAACGACCGCAACGGCTTCATAGGAAGCCCAAAGTTTTTACATATGAGAGACTTGGATCTCCAGTCTGCTATAACCTAAGGACTCCACCACAGCCCCCATACTTCACAATGCCATGGATGAACATTGTTCACCCATACTACATCTCGTATGACTATCAGAGATGAGAACACAGGACATGGTGCACCACTGAACTGAAAGAATGGACACACATTGGGTTCATAGCATGATGGACAAGTAGTGACTTTCATGTTTAAAACATGGACACTGGGCGTTTACCCTCAAAATGAGAATGTATGAAAAGAGTTCCAGTCTGTAAGTAGATTTAGTGACTTAAGGAATATTTTTAAGACTGATGGGTTGCTTCTCATGCTTTACTACTTTCCCAACATCGCATGAGTTGAGATGTTGGGGACAACATCTATTTTGTGGGGGAGTGTGTTACAGGGTATGATATTCATTTGACCGTGTTCATATTAGATCCAATTGTTTGATTATCTGCATTAATTTAGCTTGATTTGGTGTGTGCATGGAATGTAGTGGGCCCTTTGAAAGAATGGTGCGTTGGCGCAATAGTCAAAAGAGTCCACTAGGGGGACTCGTGCGCTCTTTACATTTAATACAAGAGTTGTGAAATGATCTGCGCAAACTACAACTTTCTTCGGTAATGTCGCCGGGACATTGCCATTAAAAATAAAATTAAGCCATGCATCTCTGTTCTCTGAGACTGGAAGAGCATGCATCGACACATGTTGTGAAATGCAGCCAAGAACGAAACATCAAAATTTAGGAGGAGCCATTGTGCTGAGATGAACTCAGGAAAAACAACCGTCAAGTGGGTTGAGCCTAACCAGGGGTTGCTGGTGAGGGGCTGGACTCATGTTGGGGTGGGTTGTCCTCTCGCTTGTGACGTCACATGCGAGAGTATTTTAAAACAAAACGTATCTTATCACAGTAAAATAAATTTTCTAGAGTAAATAAACCACTGGGTGCATTTTTTTGCCACTAGGACTGTTTTTTATGAAGTACATACCCAACGTTGAGTAAAAAAACCTTTAAAAAGTGAATTTTGAATATGTGGTCCCCTTTAAAAGACATTTACATTTGAATTGATATATGTTATATGAAATTCAATAAATAAATAAACATTTTCTCACGACATGTCTGCAGATGTGGTTAAATCAGTGATAGATTCATCAGCATCATAGGTGGGGTCCAGTTCTTCAGGAATGAACATTGAGCTAGTGCCCTTAAGTTCCATTTCCATGTGCTCTTCCAGACCAGTTGTCTTTATGGGAGTAGACGTGACGACAGTGTGATGTGCAGAGAAGGGGATTTTTGGCATGCCAACACAAGCGTCTTTGGTTATCACTGTTGCGTTGACACCTGGTGAGATATACAAAATGCCAAAAACTCACCCTCTAAGAAGCGGGCTAAAATAGTTGTTCTATTTAAAAAGGTATGATGATAAACACTAATGGGTGTCTTATATACGCTTTACTTGTGCACAGTATGTTGAGCTGAATGTTTATATGTGTTGAATATTATTATACAAAAGTAATTTTATGAGTAACATACAATTTGATATTTAGTCAAATAAAGTCAAAGCTACACACCTTTTGATCTGTAGTTGGGCAGAAGAGTTCTCTGAGATAGTTGTGTACCCACAGTTCGTTGTTGTATTTGCTCATTCTCTGTTTGGCAAGCAACGTCTCTTCTTGTAGATGTTTGAGCCTGTAAGATAACAGACAGATAAATGAAAATGTTTTTATGTTTAATGAAAGATGTTATATAACGTAACAATTATATCTAAATTGAAAGAAATACTAATTATATCACAGCCGGACTAAAGATTTTGACAATATATTTCTGCCAATACAACATGTCAACACAACCTAGACGTGATTACTAATTGTTTTGAGCTTGGCCCACTATACTGCCAGATGAGACACTGTCACATGCAGCACATTCAGCTTTTTATATATTTATTAGTGAGCATTGTGGTGACCTATAACACTTTGATATTATGCACTGTACTGAAAACATAAATAAGATATATATGCATGCTCTACATTACAGCTGCTGATGTTATGGAGAAAATATTTGAAGAGGACAGTGATAATTAGCATATTTGTCACTCAGAAGACTTTTTATGGTTTTGATAAACAGGATCTTGTGACCATCAGTAGAAAATAGTAGGTCTCAAAGTGTTACAACTACGAGCTTTGTAAAGACAATCGTTCAGATTACGATGAAAACACACACACTATAGGGCTGCAACTAACGATTATTTATCTGTTCTGTTTCCTCCTCCCTCATCGGTCTGTTCAAGACACACAGCAAGCTGCAGAGTTGTTTTTTTTTAAAACTTTATTCAGTCAGCCAGTTGACTACGTTCTACCGGTGAATAAAACTGCTCCGCGGCACCGTGAAAGAAGCATAATCGTGTAAAGGATTATGAGGAGGTCAATATTAATACTGACCTCTTTACCTTAATTAATTTACTTATTCAGATTGAATAGTAAATTCACGGATTCTTTTCTTTTTCAGTTTACCCAATATTTCTGTGATCTTTATGATGGATACATAAACAGAGCTATAGAGTGACAATGGACACGTTAACTTAGTTGGTATGCCAAAGGCACTACCATTTATTCAAAATAAATCACTAAATTAACACCATTACACTTGATTGACATGATTTCACTTTCTTTCAAATTAATACGTCAGCACACTTAAATTTAACACAACAGACTTCAATATTGGATGTTAACATATTTAGTCTGTGGGCTCTTCAGCTTAAAATAGTTTCCAGCTTAGAATTTAGGGAAAGGAGAGGAGGAAAGATTTAAGAAGAATTGGGAGGTTAAGAGAGGAAGTTTATCTTGCATTTATGAAACCAGATGACACTCTTCCGTACGCGTCCAGCTAAGATATCATCACACCTCCAGCAAGCAAACAGCTGCTCCTTTACCTTAAGACGTCCGCCTTGGTTCTGGTAAAGAACTGTGATCAGCTTTAGACTGACGAGTCGTCGGTCCCGCAAGTCCAAGCTGGACTCCACGCGTGTTTACCTTGTCGGTGTCGGTGATACTCGCTTTCGTCGGCAGAAGCCGTGGCAATCGTGGTTTTTTGGCTCAAGATAAATTATTCCAGGAAGGAATAACAAAGTTTGAGCTTACGCTCATTCGAAGTGGACTCATAACAGCAAGTTATCAGTCCCAGCTGGATGACGAAGGTCGTTAGCTCTTGACCAAGCGTACCACAGCCCTTTGGGAAGGTTCACATCTCTTTCGAAGCTCCCAGCAAACTCTGAAGCGTTTCCGCCCAGTTAGAACTTAAAAAGAGACTTAGAGAGGAGTTCACTTGCCTTATCAGACCCAAGGTTACAGCCAGCAGCAGAGAGAGATTTGTTTAGGAAAAGACACAGCAAGCTGGAGCCCTTTCATGAAAAACAACGGATTACTGTCTTCTGACTTTCTAAACAAAACCGTCCGGTCTCTGTGACCCGAGACTTCACCTTTAACACAGCAGTGAACACAGTAATACTCTTACAGAATAACACAGCTTAAAAGCACACATCATGAAAATGACAAAAGTTATTCTTTTGATCACATCAGCCTAAAATCAAAGATAGAAATAGTCTCTTTTGGTGACTATATTTATCAGATTACAGCTAAATGAATGATCTTGTAGTAAATGTCTTGCTTTACTGAGAGGTCAGTAAAGGTCATCTCTGGAACAGTTCAAAAACCTTAGTTTGACCCTGGGTAGGTCCACTACATCTCCCCCCTTTTGGAAGCCATCGCCAGTCCTTGGGGATGGGGTCCAACACGAAAGGAAACCTTGAACTGTCTTTGATCTTGAAGTAATCCAGCAAGTGGAAGAGAAAAATCAAAAATTATAATCCCATAAAGTTTTTGGAACTTCCATACTGTTCGGAGGTAATCCCATTGCGAAAAGCTTCTAATCCTTTGGAAAACAAAGTCTGTTAACCCTTGGAAAACAAAGTCTTATAATCCACAGCGGTAATTCCACAGCAGTAATTCCACAACGGGTAGTTTTGTTGATTGATCAGCAACAATTGTTTTCATAATCAGCATGTAGAGGGGATCCCTCGATTGACGCAGAGGAGGCGACCCTTGGATGGAGGTTGAAGACCAAGCGTTGGAGCTGCAGGTCCCCACATCGAAGGTTGTTGGCTGGTTGGTTTCCAGTCAGTGCCACTCTGGTTCTATGTGTCATGCAATTATGTGGTTTTTTAGGTGGGCTTATGATTGGGATTTTACATTAGGCCCTACCTATATGCACCTGGTATGTAAGCTATCATGGTTTAGATCAGCTACAATTACCAATTAAGGGGTGGATCAATTCTGTAAAATTAGATATAGGGATCTGTACCTATAAAATTTTGGAGGGCTTCTGTAACGAAGGCCTCTAATTCCAAACTATTCCTCCATTCATTACTTAGTTTAGGTTAAACTAAAATAGAAAAATGAAATATAGTTTGATCTAAATGTCTGTTGTCTTTTAGACGAACGACGTAGGATTTGGTATTCCTAATAAATTTTGAAGTCTATGGCGAGACTCATCAAAATGAATAGATAATCTAGAATAGAAACGATCGAATCGGTTCAATTTAGAAATTATGAGACCAGTGTAGTTTATTGTACCTTGAGCAACTTTAAACTACATTGGCTCTTCAACGATTGAGATTTAACAAAACGAACTGCATGTTGGCATAGTTAAATCCATATCATTCATTAACCAATGTTAATACAAAACCTTTTTGGCTGGGAGTGTTCAGAACCAAACAATATCTCAACTAATGACAACAGTAATGACTAAACAACAAGGAAACAACGTTTCACTGCTTCGACACACTCTTGTCGTCAGATTCCAAAGTGCAACACACAAGAAAACAGGTCTCAACTTTATGACCGAGGTCAAATTAAATCTCGTGGATTTAAACGGTTGTTAAGATTAGTTTTTTGTTGTGGGTTTTAGGCTTAGCGTTTCTAAGTTCAAATTGGACAATGCGACTTATAGGGTGGAAAATACGGTAGTTTAAACCTGATTAGTTTATTTACTAACTTGTGTTTGTACGACCTTATTATCCCATGAAGTCGGTGAGTTTGTGAGATCTTTGTCTTTTGTGGATTCATTGAACGCCTTGTAAGGTTTGATCTGATTTCGATGTACCCATTTAGCAATTGGCTCTTTGCGGCCTTTGCTGATTTTGATTTCGTAGACGACTGAGGACACTTTGTCTGTTATCAGATGAGGTCCAGTCCACCTGGGCATTAGTTTGCGGGCGAGAGTTCCGGTCTCGGACCCTCCTTTCCCGGTTGCTGGGGCGAACGTATAGTACCAGACTCTGTCTCCCACTTGGAGTTCATTGTGAGAGGCCTTTTGGTCGTAGTACGCCTTGCGTCCTTCAGCAGATTTTTCCAGGTTTTTCTGGGCGAAAGCAAAAGTGTTTCTGAGGTGTACATTCAAATCTTTCATGTATTGTTGTGTAGTGTAGGCTGTCGCCATGGCGGCGTCGCCTGGTTGGTACAACAGGTGTAGAGGGAGAGTCATTTGTCGACCGGTCATCATCTCGAAGGGAGAGATGCCAGTTGATGTGTGTGGAGTGGCTCTTATGGCCATGAGGACCAGAGGGAGTTTCACGTCCCAGTCCTTGTGGTTTGCAGCCACGTATTTCTTCAAAATACTCACCACAGTTCTGTTTGCTCTCTCTACTTGGCCTGAAGCCTGTGGGTGGTAGCCGACATGAAAGTTGGCCTTGACGCCTAGCGTCTTCCACAGTTCTTTCATCACTTCACCTGTGAAGTGTGTACCTTGGTCTGAGTTCACCCGAAGGGGAAGTCCAAACCTTGAGAATATATGATTCATTAACAACATAGCAGTGGTTTGTGCTGTGTCGTTAGGAGCTGGTAGGCATTCTACCCATTTGGTGAATGCACAGGTTACCGTGAGAAAATATTTATTTCCTCTAGAGCTCTTAGTGAGTGGTCCAACCCAGTCGATCTGGAGGTCAGACCATGGGAATGCAATGCCTCTGCTTTGCAGTGGTGCTCTGTGAAGTGGTCTGGTTGGCTGAAACTGGCCACAGACCACGCATCCTTCAATGTAGTCCTTGACATCCTTCTTCATTCCAGGCCAATAGGCAATTTGTTTTAATGCCGTCAGCGTGGCTTTATCTCCTTTGTGTCCTGCAGACGGGAGATCATGGGCATGAACTAACATCACCCCCCTTTGGTCATGGGGAACCACGAACACAGGTGAGGACGTTGGTCCATGAGCGAAAGTTAGGATGCCTTTGATTAGTTTTAGCTGTTTGCGCAGCTGATAGAGGACTTTAAGGTCTGGATCGGAATCCAGTTCGTCTTTAGACGGAGTGTTTTTCTCCGGATCAGTCAGGTACAGTATCATGGAGTTGATAGCAGGATCCGACTTCTGTAGTTGGATGATGTCTGGGTCAGTCAGTGCGGGTCGTACAGAGACTGCGTTGTCAGCAGGTCTGGCTGCGGCCTGTGCACGTGTGACTGCCATTACCCTGACTGTAGGTTGTATTGACAGAGTCTTGATTAACCAGGAGGGGTCGAAGGACCATAGAGGACCTTCGTCGGCTCCTTCTTTGGCTAAGGAATCTGCAATGTCATTGTAGTGCTTGTCATCGCCTGGGACTCTAGAATGTCCTGGAACTTTCTTCCAGTAGATCTGTAAGTCGTGAGATGTCACCAAGTGATCACACGCTATGAAAAGCTCTTTGTGTTTGACCACTTTTCTGTCGCTTGTTAGGAAACCGTTCTGTTTCCACACAGCGAGGTGACAAGCGAAACTCAAACGAGCATAGTTAGAGTCAGTGCAGATGACTAGCGTCTTGATGGAGCGTTCTACTACCATCTGGAGAGCTATTAGGATTCCTGCAATCTCAGCGTACTGAGAAGTCTGAGATCCTAATTTGTAGCTGAAAGTTATCTGCTCTTGGTCTTGGAGGAGAACTCCTCCAACACCTGCTCTGCAGATTTTGTCGCGGAGGAATGAAGATCCATCCACGTACAATGTTGTCATATCTTTGCAGATATTGTCATCAAAGAAGTGGTGATTTGGGTCTACAGTTACTGGGGGTTTTACCTCAACCGGCGGCTGGGTGGCTGGTACATCTTGTGTACACTTCTGGCAGAGTGCCAAGTCTGTCCCCAGATGAGACTTCTTGTTTTGACCATAACGTATGTCTAGGTTAAAACTTTGAAGCGCCATGAGCCACGTTGCAACACGTGAGTTTGTTACCACACCATCTCTGATGCGTTGGCTGTTCAGGAATGTCACTGGCTGGTGTTGTGTTTCCACAATGATTTTCTGTCCACCAATGTAGCTGGAGAAATGTTTTACTGCCCACACTGTGGTCAGTAAAGCTTTCTCACAGTCTGAGAATCTCAACTCGGGGCCTGCCATCGTTTTGCTGGCGTAGGCTACTACACGTTTGTCTCTGTCGTGTATCTGGTACAGACCTGCACTTATGCAATGAGCTGAGAAGCCCACTTCCAAGTAAAACTCTTTGTTGTAGTCTGGGTAGACTAAACAAGGGGCTGACTTGATCCTGTTTATAAGAGCGTCCATTGCCTGTTGCTGTTTGTCAGTCCAAACAAATGGTACGTCTTTTTTAAGGAGTTCAGTCAGTGGTTTCGCAAGGTCCGCATAGTTTTCGATGAATTGGTTCGAGTAGTTACACACGCCCAGAAAACTTTGTAGTTCTTTGAGATTGGTGGGGACTTTGAGATTGTCGAGGCCTTGGGTGCGAGTCAGCTGTGGTTGTACTCCGTCTGGACCTACAAGTAGGCCAACGTAGTCCACTTTGGTTCTGCACCATTGGCATTTTGACAGTGATATCTTAGCACCAGCAGTTGTTAGTTGATTCAGAACGTGGTCGATCTCAGCCAAATGTGAGTCCAGTGTTGGCTGCCTCAAAAGGACATCGTCCACGTAGATCAGTGTCCCACGCTCATGGGCGTCTGGACATGCTTTGTTCAAGAAGATGTTGAACTCTGCAGGTGAGTTAGCGTAGCCAAAGGGACACCTGTTAAAGGTGTATTGACGGCCACCAAAAGTGAAAGCTAGTTTGTACTGATCCTCGGCGCGCACAGGGATGGTCCAAAAACCAGAGGCGACGTCGAGGGTCGAGAAGTACTTACCATTGGTGACCTTGGGCAGTTCCTGTTGGAGTTGCGTCATAGGCCATCTGGATAAGGGAACTTGTTTGTTTAGCTTTCTGTAGTCTATAGTGAGTCTCCACTTACCATTTGGTTTTAACACCGGCCATAAAGGCGCAGAGTAAGTGCTGTTACAGTATCGGATGATACCTTTTTCTAACAGGTCATTAATGATTTCTCTGATAGGTTGATGTGCTGCCAGAGGAATCTTGTACTGTCTGACAAATGCAGGGGGAGCATTAGGCGGGGTTGGGATGCTCACTGTGTGGAGCGTGGTCAACCCACAATCCATCGAGTCAGTCGAGAATGATTTCTCATATTTTAGAAGAACTTTGCGAAGTTTGTCCCTTTCTTCATCAGTTTTCAGGGCGTCGGCTTGGGCGACCACCTGGTCAATCTGTGAAGCAACTGAGAGGGGTTCTTGTTCTTTGGGGAGCTCCAGTGAGTCCCCTTCAGTGTCGTAAAACCTGTCAACAGGTAGTGCACTGTAAGTTTGGGGGCATAGACTGTCTCCTTTGTTGAAACCGAACCTGCGGACAGTGTCCTGGTCGGACTCAGTGGGGGAGAAAAGAGCTATGGCCTGTGTTGGTTTCGTGAACAAGACTTGCCCCGTGTGTTGATATGGGATCAAGTTCTCTGGGAGTCCTCCCAGAAATGGAATGCTTAGCTCAAAATCATGAAAATCGTGTGTTGATTTGGGATCAAGTTTTCTGGGAGTCCTCCCAGAAATGGAATGCTTAGCTCAAAATCATGAAAATCAGTAGAGATCAACCATCCTAGCTGTGTGTTTTTTGGGATCAGTACCTCTTCTGTGCTTGTGTTGCACACAGCAACAGTCGTGGTTCTGCAGTCGAGGGTCACTTGGAATGTGGCCTCCATGGACAGTCCTAAGTTGAAAAACATAGGAGATGGTTGAAAGTATGCCTGTTTTGTGCTAATAGCTTGTCCTTTCATGATGTGACACATCACTGGCTTGTTCATAACCTGAGGTGGTACCGCAGTGTTATGGCTGTTAGCAATCTGGCAGACCTCTGGTATGGTCTGTCCAGCCATAAGGTTCTCTGTGGTTAGCACAGGAGACTCCTTTGTGGCTGTGTCTAGTGACCACAGTACATTGTTGTTGATGTCCACTCGGACACCTAACCTTACCAAAATGTCGGAGCCTATGTAGGTTGCATGTGGTAAGTTCGGGACCACGAGGAACGGGTGATCCAGTTCTCGTTGGTTCCAGATCAGTTTCAGGTCAATGATCCCTTTTGCGGTCATTACCTGTTTATCGTTGGGGTCTAACGAAAAGCGGAAAGCCTTTTTGTTCATTTCTAGACCCAACTGTTTTTTAACCAAGGTTCCATAGAAAGCTTGGCTGATCGCTGATTTCTCCGTCCAAGGAGACAGAACAGCATCATCGGTGTGGGATCCTTGGATCTCAACACCTTTGACTACCTGTGGTAGGTAGTGTTCAGTGAGTGCTGACTGTTTCAGCTCGCAGAGGAGGCTCTCTTGTTGGGCCTTTTCTGCCTCACCTGTTGCTGAAGGTTCACTTACCGGGATTGTGCTCTCGTTGGAGGATCCCTTTGTGCCTTCCGCGGTACCTGCTGTTAGACAGTCAGTGTCACCTTGTGTAGGCATATCGATCGGCAGTGGTTGGCTCACTCTGGTCCACATTGTTTGATCGCCATAATCTATAATCGCGTCAAAGCGGTTTATAAAGTCTTGGCCAACCAAAAATGGGAATGAGTCAACGGTGGACACGTGTACCGGGTGGTATAGCGTCATTTCACCAATCTGCATATGAACCATGGCTATAGCTGTAAGGGTTGTTCTCGTCTCTGAGAGTCCCTGCAGTACTACAGCACATTCTTTGAGGGGTATTTCCCTGTCAACCCCGCTAGCGGCTATCCTTAGCTCCTTCAACAGTGTGGGAGACATAATGGTTATGTCAGCCCCACCATCCAGGAGGGCCTCTTCTGTGAGGACCCCTTCTAAAGTGATTGACAGGTAAGCCTTCTTAGCGGGCCCCTTCCTGATAATGTTACACAGGAACCTATCAGGTTTTTTCCGACGTGTGTTACGTCTACCATTGTCTGTGTGAATTTCATTCACCTGTACTGGTAGTGCAGTCACACATGGGTCTGAGTGATCGGTCTGTGACGAGTCATTGTCTTTGGTGAGTGAGCTTACCCCCCCTTTTTCTGATGAGGGGCTCTCGGACTCTGTAACAATGATGTCATGGTTACAGTCAACGTCTTGTTGACTGTCTATACCCTGATTGTCAGCATCCTGACCATCAGTATCTTGGCGACTGTCAGCAATCGTGGCATTGCTGTTATTTGTGTGTTCTGAGTCACTATCAATGATAGTGCTACACATTACTCCAGGTTTGTTTTCCTTGTTTGTTTTTTTCAAACTTTCTAACAACCGACGTATGTTCTCCATCTCTTCTGAGGACAGAGGTTTAGGGCCTTTTTTCTGGAACTTCTGTGGGTTTTTCCTCGC
>JBBPBX010061208.1:0-16207 GCA_038048925.1 Garcialebias charrua | reverse complement strand
TATATATATATATATATATATATATATTTTTTTTTTAATATATTTTTATTTCTATTTTTTTTCTGTAACAGTTTTACATAACACTGTAGAACTCCAAACAATGAACATCCCTTACCCTAGGGGGGAAATAAATAAACAAAAATAAATAAATAAAATAAGAACACCATGCTGTTGTATTAAAAAAGAAAAAGAAAAGAGCAAGGCATCTCCACATCACAGCCCAACATATTTTATGAAAAACAACCACACTTCTATGTTAACACTTGTTCAGTGTCCAGATGTTCTAAGTAGGGTTGCCAAAACTTTAAGAAGACATCCTACTTTTACTATAAGTAATCTTTCCAAGCTGTTAATTTCTGAGAGCATCTACTGATGAGTGTTTGTTGGAGATCAAGTGTCTGGGTGTCTTGTTCCTGAGTGATAGTGCGATGGAGGTGGATCGATGGATTGCGGCTTCATCCTCAGTAATAAGGATGTTGCTTCTGTCTGTTGTGGTGAAGCGAGAACTGAGTCGACAGACAAAGCTCTCGATTTACTGGTCTGTCTACGTTACAGCTCTCACCTATGGTCATGAGGTTTGGATCATGACCGAAGGATGAGATTCCAGATCAAAATGGGCTTACTTTGCAGGGAGACCAAATTCAGCTTTAGAGACAGGGTGAGGAGCTTCATCATCCGGGGGGAGTTCGGAGCACAGCCACTGCTCCTCTGCATGGAAATGAGTCAGTTGATGCCAGAGAGTCAGAGAGTCTTTATTGTCATTTGCACCGCATGTGGTACATGTGATGAAAACGAGATCATGTACACAGGGTCCCAGTTACATCCAACAACAAATGCAAGAGAAAAAAAGAAAAAGAACAGTAATAACATCTAGGATTAACTAAGAAAAACATCAACTAGTAATACACTAAGCCCTAATGTAATAGAAAAACATCATTATAAACAGCAGCACGAACATGAGTCTGTATGAGCAGATGGTCACAGATGAACACAGCAACAAGAAAACAGATCAGCATCAGCATGATGTGATATTTTGCAGTGTTTATTCTTATTATTTATTTATTCATGAGTCTAACAGCCTCAGGGTAGAAGCTGTTCCTCAGTCTAGTGGTTCTACATTTGATGCTCCTCAACCTCCGTCCTGAGGGGAGTGGGGCAAAGAGTGAGTGTGCTGGGTGAGTGAGGTCTTTCATGATGCAGGTGGCTCTTTTCCTGCATCTGGAGGTGTAAATGTCTGTGATGGTGGTTCAAGCATCTGATTAGGATGACTCTTGGATGCCACCCAGGCTTTCCCTGAAGGTCCCACTGGTAGGAGGCCTCAGGGAAGACCCAGAAGTTGCTGGAGGGATTACGTATCTTCTCTGTCCTGGGAACACCTTAGGATCCTCCAGAATGAGCTGAAAAGTGTCTCTGTAGAGAGGGATGTCTTGGTTTCTCCCCTAGACCTGTTGTCTGTGACCTGACAATCAACAAGCGGTACAAGATGGTTGGATGGATCTATTGATGAGGAGGGGGTTGTCAGATTTCCATGTAACCCATTTTCTTGCCACTGAGTGCGCTACCTTCAAGAACTGGATTTGGACTTTAGACAGAGATTTCTTAATACATATTTCCCAACATAAACCACTCAGGGTCCAGTGGAAAAGTTATTCCTGTGATTTTGGTTAACAAACAACAAAGGTTAAACCAAAAAGACCTGACCTTTGAACAAAGCCAGGCGCAACGACCTCGGCGTCAAATCTGAAGCACATTTCTGACACATCGAGTTTGGATCTGTGAAGGTTTTGAGGAGATATAACCGTTGTAGAAAATGACGATGGATTAATCTGAAGCGGGCGGTGATCGTAACTGATGGACAGTCCTGGCATAAAGCTGACCATAAATTGTTGCCTGTGATGTTCAAATCTGACTCCCCCACTTCTCTCTGGACCTGTGTAGACTGGTTTTAGGACCGTTCATCAACAGAAAGGAGTACGTTTTAGAACTAAACATATGCGTATTTCCTTCATGCATTAAGTTCCCCGACATCAGTAAAAACCAGTGGTCTCATTTCAGGACCAAGGCTAGCTCTGAGAACAGATCTCAGCTGAAGATAAAAGAACATTTTAGAATAGAATAGAAACAGCCTTTATTGTCTCACAGATGGGAAATTCAAGTGTAACAGCAGCAACAGATAAGATTCACACAAAAAGTTCCCAAAATGTTAAAAACAATGGGCCTCATGCACGAACCATTCGTACGCACAGATTTGTGCTTATACTGTGCGTACGAGTGATTTAGGATCATTTGTGGCATCCAACAATGTTTTCGTATCCTACGAATTTATTCAGATACGAACAAAATCTACGAGTGGTCCGGACCTGTCGTATATTTTAGGAGCGTCAGTCTGCTGTCATCCAGACGGATCTTCTCCACGAATAACTTCATATTTCGTTATTTAGAAAATATTTAGAGTTTAAAAAAATCACGCACCATAATTATTCTTGACAATAGGTTATTCTGTTTGAATTAGAATTATAATTTTAAGTTTAATTTGTCTGGTGTGTCGCGCAGGCTTCAGTGAGTCGTGCGCTCCTTGGTCATCAAAGCCGCTCCTCACCCAGGTACATAAAATTCACACCGCCGCAGAACAAGTACGAATTAAGACTGATCTTGTGTCAAACACCATCGGAGCAATAGATTATTATATCTGATTCGAAATATAACCTGCAGAATGTGGTGGTTGCGCGCTGACCAGGAGGTGCGCGCTGACCAGGAGGTGCGCGCATCATTTGTGCTGCAAGACATGTTGGCACGCGTCTTGCAGCGTGGCATTTACAGTATTGTCCATCCATCTCGCAGACTGATCTCTTCCTGTCCGTGCTGCGGCGAGACGTTTGTTTGAAGCCATTTTCAGATCAAACCATTTATTCTTGATTTCTGATACTGTACGACCCACGGGACACACAGCATGCACTACAATATTAATATGAAGTTAACTGTAGTTTAGAGACATTTTAAAATGCTTCTGTTGAAAAACACATCCGACACTTGCGGGGGGTGGGGGGGTAGCGGTGCGCTCACAGCTCTTCTGAATAAGTGAAACTATAATGTAACACAGTACACTAAAATTAGAGATATTTGACCATCCGACACTTGCGGGGGGGGTGGGGCAGCGGTGCGCCACAGCTCTTCTGAATAAGTGAAACTACACAGTTGTTTACAAACTTTACACTAACATTAAAGATATTTGACCATCCGACACCTGCAGGGGGGGGGGGTGGGGGGGTAGCCACAGCGCGACTGAGAGCAGATCTCCGAACGCGTGAAGTTCCTCATTTTACTTCATGAGTTTGAATGAATGGACACTTCCTGCTGTCAGAAGGCAGGAAGCGTGGCCTTATATGGTGTTTTGAGGGGTGGAAATTATGTAAATTACATTCACGCGAGCACGCGCAGGTGAGTAGAACAGGTGGAATTCATCACCTTTAAGCAGCCCGTTTACACGCTTTTCCTGTGGATAGAAGACTTTGTTGGTTCTGACGTGGCATGTTCGTACGAACGCTTCGTACGAACAAAAGTAGGAGAAATTTAGGATAAGAATAAGAACATTTTCGTGCATGAGGGCCAATATATAAAGAAATAAGATAAACAATAATAATGTTCAATATGTATTGGAACATTGGTAAGGACAGACTGTTTACCGTACAGTAGTATAGGCAGAGTGTGTGTTTTAGCAGAGGTCAGCATGTATTTAATCCTTATTGAGTTTGTTGGGAGCAGTGGTGATTGTAGTCTAACGGCTGCTGGGAGGAAGGACCTGCGGTAACGTTCCTTTGTGCAGTAATCTGTCACTGAAGGAGCTCTCCAGTTCAGCAACAGCTTCATGCATGGGGTGAGAGATCGGGTTGATCAGGAGGTGGTTCTGCCGGCACCAGTCCACAAAGTCTTGAGTCCGCTGTCTGTACTCTGAGTCGTCCTCACCTGTGATGAGGCCGACTTACTCTGCGTTCGTGCCTCGGACAAAAAACCCAAAAACATTACTGAACTTCTGAACTTCTCCACATTTGAATATCTTGCACCAAAAACATTTAGGTTTACTTCACTCTCTGTTCTATTCTAGTCCAGAAAAAAACATTGATCTCCAAAACTACAAACACTCACTAATCCGATGTGTTGTCCCATCAGTGTTTGGATGTGATGAAGCACTGATTATTCTTTGTACAGAAATAGCAGAGTGCTGTATGAATGGATGAATGAGGACACAGATTGTAGTGTAAAGCACTTTGAGTATCTTGATAAGATGGAAAGGTGCTATATAAGTACTGTCCTTTTACTCAAATCTGACGGGAACATACTGTTCGTTTAACCTGAATCCAGCAGTGATTTCCACTGGAACATATTTATTTGTCATTATTGATATTTGATTTCCTCAGTGTGAGCTGCAGCATCTCGTCCACGGCTGATGCTCTGATGTTGATCCGCTGTTTGACGGACAGTCGGCGAGTCTCATCAGTGGAGCTCAGGTACAACTCACCTGATATACTGTATTCTCTACAACAGTTACATGTGTCTTGATAAATGTCTGATGTGAGCTCTTCTTTAGTCCTCAGAGTGAATCCTTCATTACCTTCGATGGAGTTCAAGCAGAACAAGTGGACTGCAGGTCTGTTTTAATTGTGTTGTAGCTTTTTAATTGCCCGACTCTAAAGGCAAAGGTGTGTGTGTATGTTTAGTTCTCTGCAGTGTTAGCAAAATATTTCCTGAACCACTGGTCAAACTTAAATAAAACCAGTAAGTAATTATTAGATGTACATCTAGAACGAAATCACTTTTGGAGTCACTCAATTCAAGATGGCCACCACAGCTAACCATGACAAAAGAAGAACAGAAAAACAAGAAGAAAAACCATCATTTTATTCAGCCTGTGCTTTAATTTCTCTGTGTCTGTGTGTTTGTTCACAGATTCACAGGTTTTTGTTTGAAAGGAGACGACACTGTTTTAATGAACAGGCTGCTTCAGATCCTACAGCACATTCAGCAGCTTTCTTATCTCGAGTACGAAAAAAAACAACAACACATCATTACCCAGAATGTCACAAATATTCCTGTTTCCTCATTTTTGACGCTTCTGCCTGCAGTTTGTCCGGGGACCAGCTGGACGATGACGGGGTGAAACGTTTGGTGGATTCTCTTCCAAAACTTCACATCAGCAGCTACATGAAGTAAGACTGATCTGTGTTTCTGTTGTATCCCAAGTTGAAAACGTTTGATCGGACAGGGAGTGAAAACGGTCCTTCTTGTTTTTTTGCCCCCTCAGCCTCAGTAAGAACAGACTGAGCCAGCGGGGGCTGCTGGATGTGGTCGGCACACTTTGCACCTGCGCCAGTGTCTCTGAGGTGGACGTCAGGTGAGTCTCGCTACAGGAACAGAACAACCCTGTAAACTGTTGAATTCACGCGTTTGATCTGCTCCTGTCTGTGGACCCGACCCCGTTAGCTTGGGAGAGGAGCAGCGATGTCTCGTCTGGTTCAGGCGGAACCGAGGCGCCGAACAAACCCTGAGGTGAGAATTTAAACGTTTCATGTTTTAAAAATATATTTGTGTAGTTTTCATCTTTTTTAACAAGGGATGCAGGGAATGTGCATTTGATAATACCTCTGTACATACAGGTAGTCCTCGACTTACGACGTAGATCCGTTCCTATGCAGCGTCGTAAACCGATTTTCGACGTAAGTCGAAATATACTTACATACTGCACCATATACATGTATAGTACTGTATAGCACTTAGCCTATCCTAACACAGTACCCTACATAATTATCAAAAAACACATAATGAAGTGAAAAAAGAGTTAATGGCCTACTGGGATGCTGGTGACGCCGTCCTCCTCGGTCCATCCTCCGTATTCCATTTACGACGTAAAACCGCTGTCCACCTCGGTCCAGAGCATTTACATTATGTAACGTATTCCTCCGCCTCTGTATTCCTCCGCCTCTGTATCCCTCCGCCTCTGTATCCCTCCGCCTCTGTATAGCTAGATTCATACTCGACGCGTTGCGCAGCGCGCGAGGGTGCGCGCTCCAAAAGTGACGCAATTTCACAGTCCCCGCCCCTGCGCGTTGGCCCCGCGCGTGGGATTAGCGCGTGTCGTGCACCTCTGAATTTTTGAAACTCCGCAAGCCTCTGCGCGCGCGGTGGGCGCTACGATTTGATTGACAGGTCCCCACCGACAGCCTTCACCCTCTTCACGCCGGAGCCTGCAGCTGTTTGCGCCGCTGTGGTCGTGGAGACGGAGTCGCGACGCATGGAGGAATGTTTTGTGACACAAAATGTATTAAATTCTCCTTCGTTCCTGATCTGGAGTCGGACTTTTCTTTTGTTTTTTCGCCAAAAGTCACGTGATCGCTTTCTCCTCCGCTGACTCCATGCATTAAAGCCGCAAATAAAGACAACAGTTCAGCACGCGAGCGGAAAGCTATTTGTTTTTGTTGTGTGATTTCAAACAGTTCTTCTTCTACGGTAGATTTCTTCTTCTACGCCTTTCTTGCAACATATGCACAGGTTTTAGAGGGTACTGCCTCCTGCTGGTCCGTAAAAGAACAGCACTTTGCCATGCGCCGCCGTGCGTCAACCATAAACACAGAGGCGACACTGTAAACGCATTTCGCCGCACGGCTGATGTGCACGCGCGGCGCGCGCGCTCCAGCCTGCGGACCAAAGCGAAAGTCTAACTCAGCCTTATCCCTCCGCCTCTGTATCCCTCCGCCTCTGTATCCCTCCACCTCTGTATCCCTCCGCCTCTGTATCCCTCCGCCGCTGCACCGCGCACAGTACAATACTGTATTCTTCCGCCGCAGCGGCCGCTGCGTAACTCAAAAAAGGCTGTTCATAGTAAATGGGAGCTGCTTTGTAACCATGAAACGCCGTAACTCGAGACCGTCGTAACCTGAGGACTACCTGTATTTTAAAATATTTTTATTTTAGTGACAACAAACAGCCTGACTGCACACAGATTTACAGCTTCAGTTTCATTATTGAGCTCCCTGATGAGCATTCTTACTAAGTCTGCGTGCACATCCAAGGTCAGGTTGTCACCAAGAGCAGCTCTAGGGTTTTTATTCTGGCGCAGCATCTCAACATCTTCACCATTAACCACCACAGGAGCAACGACTGAAGAGTCTTTACTAAAATCATTGACCATCTCCTGTGTCTTAGAAACATTTAACTTAAAAACGTTCAAGTCAAATTCATTTATAAAGCACATTAAAAAAACAACTGTGACATGCTTAACCATAAAAACCAACAGCAGCAATCTGAAGAAAAAATAATACCAAAAATTAATTAAAATCATCAAAAGAAAAACATAAAACACAGAACAATAAATCAAATCACACTGTGTTAAAAGCCAGTGAAAACAATGCGTTTTAAAAAGGGATTTAAAAACAGGAAGTGGAGGGGCTTGTCTGATGTTGAGGGACAGATTGTTCCAGAGTTTAGGACCTACGACTGAAAAAGCCCGATCTCCTCTGAGCTTCAGCCTGTTTTTTTGTACAACCAAAAGCAGCTGGTCAGATGATGTCAGCGCTCGAGCAGGAACATATGGTGGAAGTAGGTCAGAGCAATAAGAGGGTTCAAGGCACTTAAAGGTCAATGGGAGAATGTTACGTACAGGGAGCCAGTGAAGGGAGGACAAAACCGGTGAAATGTGCTCAAACCTACAAGTTCCTGCATTGCAACAACTCACAAAAGGAAGTTATCATATACAGTAGTCTTAGTTTGTACATTAGTTGTAAACATTAGCCTCAAAAGTAGACTTGGTTCAAGTTTTCTTTAAAAAGTAAGGCTCCAGTGAAGTCCCTGACCACAGGTCCAGGGTCTGGGTCATCACTGCTGAGAAGGGACAAGATGACAGAGTCATCAGCAAACTTTAAGATGTGACGCTGTGGATTCTGGCTGCGACAATCATTCATGTCTACCGTATTTTCTGCCCTATAAGTCGCACCGCCCTATAAGTCACATCAGTCCAATTATGTCCAATAAAGTGGAAAAATCCATAAATATGTTGCTTCGCCCTATAAGTCGCATCTATTATGCGTCACCGCTGACGCGTCGCGTATGTTACACGTCAGCGGTGACAACCCGTAAATGGCCACAGGAGCGTGCACGGTAGGACTTTAACAAGATTAACACTTAAAAACAATTATTTGTTTGCTGAAAATTATAGCAAAGATGTGTCTGAGCTGAACTTTTCCTTAATAAATGCATGTACCGGTCAAATCAGCTGAATTAAAAAAATAGTTTCGCTACGTCGGTGCTGCGAAGCGTGCACGCGCTGCGAGCGGATATGCTTCATTTCTTTAAAATTTAACAAGATATACACCTTAAAAAATATATATGTTTGCTGACATTATAGCAAAAGTGTTTCTGAGCTTAACTTTTCCTTTAAAATTTAACGTAATGTTCAAATCAGCTGGATTTAAATTGTTTCGCTTTGACGGTCTTCCAAACGTGTGCGCGCGCTGCGAAAATAAATTATAAATAAATCGAATTTTAGCTCAAACATCTCCTACAGCTAATAGTTTTAAATGTCCATCCAGTGATTACTTTCTGTAAGTTTCATCAAAATCTGTCCTGTGGTTCTTGACCTATTTTGATAACAGTAAAACACTGAGCTAACAGTAGTTCAGACCTCCAGAGAGCAGGAGGCCGGGCTGCGGCAGAGTGAAGGGCGAGATACACTCGAGCGTCCTCACGATACGCCAATACGCAGCGTACGTACGCCCCGTACGCAGCGTAGCCCCGCGTAGCCCCTCAGGGCAAGTACGCGCAAAGGTATTTTTTTACTACGCATACGCGATCCGCGTGCGCGATACGCGGTGTCTGACCATAAACTTCCCGGCGCCGGACTGTTTTGTATGTTACACAAATGAAATAAATTCCCCTTCTTTATCGCTGATCGGGCCTTTTCTTTTGTTTTTTTGCCTAAAGTCAAGTAACCGCTTCTTCCTCCGTTCACTCGATGATTGAAATGAATGAATTCAGGTCCTACCTTGGTGCGCGATGTTTTAATATCCCCTGGTGGGCTGTGTGCTGCAGGAAAAGCGCTCCCTGTTATTATTTTTATTTCTGAGAGAACTTTTTATAACATATATAGTAGAAACAGCGCATCAGAACACCGCAGAAGTCTGAGCGAGCTGCTCATGTTAAAGGTTTCACTTTCAACTAGGTTTCACATTCAGCTGACTGAGCGCTGTCAATCAATTCAGTAGGCGTGTCAGCAAGTGACCAATCAGCGTGCTCAGTTGTCCCCTTCGTGTGCAGCAGCTCATATTACAACAAGGAGAACGTCTGAGCTGAAGTCAGCTGAAGTGAAGCAGCCGCTCCGTATACGCGCGTATACGCGCGTATACGCGCGTATACGGAGTCTGCTTCACTGTATCTCGGCCTTGAGTCTGACCAGATGAGTCTGCTGTCGGACACATGAGCTGCACGGTCGGTGGACCCTAGCGGCAGAAAGTGGTACTGCTCCATTTTTTCCGTCAGAATGAATGGAAACGGTCATATCTCAGCCAAAAATTTGTCTAAAAATATGGGGAAAAGTCCATAAATATGTCGCTTCGCCCTATAAGTTGCAGGGCATGCAAATTAGGCAAAAATGTGCGACTTGTAGGCCAGAAAACACGGTAAAATAAATAAGACGTGAAAGAGCGCAGCCCTGATGGGAACTGGTAGAGGACAAAAGGACAAGCTTCTGGACCTACATGCTCCCTTGAAGTCAAGACTGGTGTCTTTCTCCCGTTCAGCCCCCTGGTACACTGGTGAGCTGCGCAGGATGAAGGCAACTGGCCGTGCTATTGAGAGACGTGTAAAATCATCTGGTCTCTCTGTGCATAAGCAAGCGTACAAAGAACATCAGAAAGCGTACGCCTATTCTCTTAAAGAAGCACGCTCCAAATATTATTCCAACATCATCAACACCTGCCCTGGAAACTCTAAACAGCTCTTCTCCACAATAACTCATCTGCTTAATCCCATTAAACAAACTCATGAGGACTCTGTTCAAAAATGCAACCTGTTCCTCTCATCATTTAAAAACAAAGTTGACACTATCAGATCTCAGCTCCACAACCTCCCTGATCTTAGTGTACCATCTACCCGTCTGCTTTCTGGGACCCTGAGCAGCTTTGATGAAGTCGTTCAGAGTGAGGTAGAGACCATCCTCAAGAAAATGAAGCCTTCATCCTGCGCCCTGGATCCCTTCCCCTCGTCTCTCATAAAATCCAATCACTCTGCAATAAGCCCATTAATCACACAAATAATAAACAAGTCTCTACAATCTGGTCATGTTCCATTGCCTCTAAAAACTGCCATCATTAGGCCTCTTCTGAAAAAATCTAATTTGGATCCCGACATTTTTTCTAATTACCGCCCAATTTCCCACCTCCCATTTCTGTCCAAAGTGCTGGAGAAAGCAGTTGCTGCTCAGCTGCAGGACCACCTACAGCAACACTCTCTGTATGAGAAGTTCCAGTCTGGATTCAGAGCAGCTCACAGTACTGAGACTGCACTGCTGAGAGTAACAAATGATGTCCTCATGGCTGCTGACACTGGTTCTCCCTCCATCCTTGTCCTCCTTGACCTCACTGCAGCCTTCGACACTGTGGACCATAGTATCCTCCTCCACCGTCTTCATGTGGAGGTCGGTCTCTGTGACATTGTCCTGGACTGGTTCAGATCTTTCCTCTCCGATAGGCTGGAATGTGTTAGCCTTGGCAATGCCACTTCCCAGACAGTCGGTGTCTCCTGTGGTGTCCCTCAGGGGTCAGTTCTGGGGCCCCTGCTGTTTTCCCTCTACATGCTGCCTTTAGGTCAAATTATCAATCAGTTCAACATTTCTTTTCACTGCTATGCCGACGACACACAGCTTTACATCAGGACTGGAACATCATCATCATCCCTATCTCCGTCTTCACTCACTGTTCTCTCTGCCTGCCTGGAGGAAATAAAGGCATGGATGAATCAGAATTTTCTTCAATTAAACTGCTCGAAGACTGAGGCCATATTGATTGGCACCCCTCACCAGATACAAACATCAACTTTAACAACAATCTCCTTCTCTGGTCAAGACATCCCCCTCTCCACCTCTGTTACAAATCTTGGAATAAAAATGGACTCTCATCTTACATTTGAAAATCACATTAAGCATCTGTTTAAAACCTGCTTCTTCCATCTTCGAAACATCTCCAGACTTCGCCCATCTCTGACTTTTCCTGATGCTGAGAAACTCGTCCATGCCTTTGTCTCCTCCAGGCTCGACTACTGCAACTCCCTGTTTATTGGTATCCCTGGCAAAAACCTTCAGAAACTTCAATACATTCAAAACAGTGCAGCAAGGATTCTGTTGAGAGTTCGTAAATTTGAACATATTACACCCATTCTCCATAACCTCCATTGGCTTCCTGTCACCTACAGAATTCAGTACAAAACTGCTCTCATTACCCATCAATGCTTGCACGGCACTTCACCTGACTATCTAAAGGACATTCTTGCACCATATTCATCCACCCGGTCTCTACGATCACAGAACAGTAATTTCCTTCATATTCCTCGGACCAAATTGAGGACCATGGGAGACCGAGCATTCTGTGTGGCTGCCCCCCGCCTGTGGAACTCCCTCCCTGATGACCTGAGAGCTCCACAGTCACTGGTTGACTTTAAAAGCAGCATAAAGACCTTTCTTTTTAAGCAAGCCTATTCTGCCTCCACATGATTTTATCTTTGATCTTAGCTGATATCATTATTGATTTTACTTGATTTTATCACTTGTTTTATTTTATTTATTTTTTAAGCAAGCCTAATCTGCATCCACATGATTTTATCTTTGATCTTAGTCGATATTATTATTGATTTTATTTGATTTTATCACTTGTTTTATTTTGATCTTTGCTTTATTACACTTTGTAGCACTTTGAGATTTTTATTAATGAAAAGTGCATTATAAATGGAATTCATTATTATTATTATTATTATCAGAGAGAACCTGGTTGACCCTCACCTGCGAGCAGTTCAAAAGTCCACAAATCAACCTCTGAGGCCATTTATCTGCTAAAATGTGGGGTTGAGTTAAAAGCAAATGAAGTCAATAAAAAAGCAATTCTACAAAGGATTAATATTTGTGACTGGTCTAGTTTTTAGATGAGTGTGCGCCTCTGATGATGGCTCGTCACGTGCACGCTCTTGACTCGAGGTTAAGATACTCAAGAGTTGATTAAGCTCATTGTAATCAGCCTTTCTAGCTCTGAAAACCAACCCTCCATTACCGACGGAACCAGGAGCGTTTTATAATCTGTGACTGCAACGCGAACAGTTTCAGTGCACACAACATAACATCTGTTAACGTGAAGAGAACCAGATGTTTTACTCATCCTTTCCTCCGTTTGGTTTTCCAGGGTCAGTAAAAGCAGTTTGGAGCAACACCATCTGCTCAGATTAGCAGAGATTTTATTAAAATGTCCCACTTGGACCAGATTACAGTAAGTACATTTTTACCTTCAGACTATTTGAAGCGTTCAGAATAAAGGTCTCTGTTTAGCTTTTGACGGTTGTGAAGTGATGAGGATTCAGATTTAGTATCTTGAGTTGTTCTGTGTTGATTTTATATATATATTTTGTTTGGTTTGCAGTTTACGGAACAACGGGCTGCAGTCGGACTGGATCCAGAACTTTGTGAAAGTTTTGAACCGCGGTCAGAGAGGACTCTCCGTCAGGTGAGAGAATCACCACATCTCTCAAACGAAGCATGTTCTTCGCTACGCTTCTGGAAAATCCACGTAGTCGCTTCTTCTGTAATCTGGTGTTGATCGACCCCAGATGATAACAAACAGGGATTTATTTTATTTTTTTCAGTTTAAGTGTTGAGGAGAGTTGGATCAGAGCGGAGGAAGCTGTGGATTTAGTGAGTCGCTGTCTGGAGCTGAACAGAAACATTCATACTATCAGGTGACGCTCCAAACAGATCATCAGCAGACTCTAAATCAGCGTGTTTTAACACAAATGCTGTTAATTTTAAAGGATCCAACAAACCACCCTACACGTGACTCTGAAGAACCCTGAGCCAACCTCCGTCAGGTATGGATCAGACCTTTTCATTCAAAAGTTCGCCCAGCTTTTGTGATCTCTTACAGATTATTGTGCAGTGTTGCTTTTTCTAAAAAATAAAATATAAATGATCAAACAATGAATTTTTTTAGGTGTGAAGCTGAACGTCCTGCTCAGTTCATGGCCACAAGCTTAAGGTAAAGTTCAGTTTTGAACATCTAAAGTGATCCTCAGCTGTTTAACAGCTTCATCAGAAGAACATCTGCCTTTGCAAAGTACTGTAGTATTCAGCAAAAATCTTTTTTATTATTTATGATACCAATCAAGAAGGTAAACAACCTGTGCAGATTTGCAGTGTGAAAACTAAAGCTGAACGACAGCTGAAAGCTGCTGAAGAAGCTAAAACTGGGTTGTTAGAGCAAAGAAGTAAAAAATCCTTATATCGTATTTTTCGAGGTGCATTAAGCGAAACAAAACAATCAGATAAGTCAAACTTTATTCAACTCATTCACAATAACTACATAAAATCGATTTGAGGTCAGTAAGCACAACCAGAATTAATACACATAATTACTCACTGTTGATTATTGAGAAAATTAAAGGATTTTAAGTGTGCCTCATAGTCCGAAAAATACAGTATTTCTATGGTGAAAATACTAGAAAATGAATGTTACTATTTTGAAATGGATACAAGCTGCAAAAACCAAAAGTCTCAGCACCCATCTGCTGAATGAGCAAAAAGTTTTGATATATCCCTGGGTAGAATAGCGCTAAGTACAGTATGTAGAAGTAATTAGATTACAAACATGCACAGAAAAAAGAAACTAGTTCAGAAACTGAATCAGATTTCACCCAAATTAATTAACTTTAGAAATAGACAAAGGCTAGTTCAAAGGCGCTAAGTGCAAGCTAAAAGAAGCAGAATGTTAGCTAAAAGCTAAAAGTAATTGAAGATAAAACTAGAATCAGTATTTTGAAGCACATTTCAAAGAAAGTGAAGAAGTTAGAGATCCTATGGTAAAAATATTTGTAAATAAAGTTAAATACTGTATTTTAAGTATAAAAGTTACATAAACCAAAAGTCTCAGCATCTACTATCTGCTGCATGAGCTGAACTTTTTGGTATATGACTGGGTGAAATAACACCAAGTACCTAGAAGTACAAAGAAAAATAATAAGTTACAAAAATAAACACAAAGATTTTGTGAAAAATTAATGCAACATGCTGCATGATCAAACGTGTGGGAATCTTAATATTTCATAATTTAAAAACGTTTTCTCTCCAGGAGACCAGTCAAAAGCTGTTCATATTGAGTTGTAAAAATAAAAGGTACCTCTTTACAATAAGGCTCTAATAAGTAGTTCATACATATGTTATTAATTCCTCTATAAACACTTTATATATCATTAAAAACTGCTTATTATGCATTAATTAAGGGCGACAAAGAGACAAAATGGACCAGTTTCTCACCAAATAGTGAGTCAAATCTGTTCACCACTAAATTTCATCTAGAGTTGTTATATTAAACATGTCAGACTGTTACTACCCTGTAAGAACAATAAACATTTGTAAACTTATTTCGTTAACATATAATATTGCACTTTATCACTGGATTATAAGTATCTACAACTAATATTATATTCTTAAAAAATAGGTTTACAAATGCTTATTGTTCTTACATGTAACTTAGTCTGAAATGTTTAATATAACAACTCTATATGAAATATAGAGGTGAACAGATTTGGCTCACTATTTGGTAAGAAACTGGTCAGTTTTGTCTCTCTTGTCACCCTTAATTAATGCATAATAAGCAGAAGAATCAGAATCAGAAGATCTTTATTGACATTGCACCGGGGTACAACGGGAATATGTACGCACAGTCATATCAGCGCGGCCATCTTATCCCTTATCAGAATAATAATCTTAGATATGAAAAGGGGGTGAGAACCATGATAGATAGTGGTATTACAAAAAAGATCAGTCACATCTTGTCTATTAGGACACAATTTGAGACATCAAAAAACTACCAGCGAGCACAGTTAAAACAAATTACATATATATTTGAGGTTGAGGTGGTTGAGATTAGTCCATGAGCCTTTTTCAGATCAGCCACAGTTTCTGATGATGTTGTTCAGCCAGCAGTTCTGATAAGTTTTCACAGAAAGTTCTCGGAGGGGGGGGGGGTGCGATAGATGCAGTTGTTGTCCTCGGTTCCTCATGACCCAGGAGAAATTTGATAGTCAGCCCATTTCCAAGGCTGTTGGGGAGTCAGATTCAGATAAGCTTGATTGTTGATTTTCTTCAGCAGACAGATTTTTTTCCTGCAGCCTTGGAGTCCATCTGGACGATCCGTTTCCAAAATGGTCTAATCGTGGGAATCCATTCCACTGATCCACGCTATGAACCTTCCTCAAGGTTGAATCCACCACGCTGACGTGTCCCAGCAGCCGCCGGTGGCCTGCTATTTTCATAAATCGCCTCCACCTTATGGCTAAGCTCGTAAATCAGCTGATTTAGCGAGGCCACAGCACGGATCAAACTTTCACACCGACTCGGGAGCTTTGTCATGGCCGAAACTGCTCTCGAAGTCTTCCTCAGTTTCCGATAGAACAGAGCTCTGCAGATGCCGAACAGCAAAGCGCCTGCCATCATAAATCCAATTATGTAAATATCTTCAACGTCCTCCACAGACAGGACTGAGAGTCACATCACTTTCCACTCTCCCCAGGAATCCGTGACGTAACCTCCAGAGTGTGTCTGTGCTGGGCAAGCTGGTTCTCCCGGACCTTGTCGTTTTGTTGAAAAAATCTTGTCAATAGAGTTGATCGTCCATGATACCAAATCCATAATCTCAAATTACGTTTGAGAGATGAGCACCGAGGAGCTGCAAACACACAGAGAGCGAAGCAGGGAGAAGGGAAACGAGGGAGCAAAGGCAAAAGCAGCCACCTGCGACCAGAGCGAGGGAGGGGGAAAAAAGCAGTTTTTAATGATTTATAAAGTGTTTATAGAGTAATTAATAAGTATCTATGAACTATTTATTAGCATCTATAAGGGAGCCTTATTGTAAAGTGGTACTATAAGTCTGAGTTGAGTCCAGAACGTTTTGATCTTCCCTCTGCTATT
>JBBPBX010061206.1:0-21193 GCA_038048925.1 Garcialebias charrua | reverse complement strand
TCTGCAACAGTATAAGTACTAAACAAAATATAGTCATGGTCAAAAAATTTACTTTCTTACCTCAAAATCAGTTTTTTCTCCTTAGTATCTGCATGTACCTGTTTCCAGACTTGACAATGACAATATGGTATTGTGGAGGAAGCGGGTAAACACTGAAATGATCATGTGAATCCTATCATATCCCTGATTGGTGGAACTGGTGGTGTTACAACTCTCCCCATGTTACAACTATACCCGGTCTCCCCTACCTTTAACACCATTTTTATTATACTTTTACTGCTGTTAATATCATAATTTTTACCATTGGTGTGTGATACTGTTCATTAAATTTTTAAACCTCTTTTATGTTGTGTGTGTGAAGCACCTTGATAACAGTTTATCTGTTTTTTTTTTTCATTCAAGCTTTATTTATACAGGCTAGCCTCGTTGAGCCACGGGGACTCATTTACAAGAGGGACCTGTCTCACTCACACCTAGGGTCAATTTTAGAGTTACCAATCAGCCTTACATGCATGTTTTTGGACTGTGGGAGGAAACCGGAGCACCCGGAGAAAACCCACGCATGCACGGAGAGAACATGCAAACTCCACCCAGAAAGGCCCCCAGACCGGGATTTGAACCGGGGACCCTTTTAACTGTGCTATATAAATAAAATTGACTTGACTTGACTACTGTAGTTGTGACCCTTATTTTTTGGGGTGGGCTGTAACAAAACAATTAACATTATTAATGTGTAAAACATGTCACAATAACATAAAATACAATTCTTTGTATTAATGTTGTTTTTTTAAAGATCAAAAGGAAGTTTGCCAGTAGGAGTGTAGGAAAAAATAGATTTTTTAAAGAAAGACTCTGGATTCTTAGTCCTGGCGATTCAGAATCAATTCTAAATGCTCCAAAATCAATTTTTAAACATGTTTAATTTTACCCTGATGCATGCTCAATAATCCAGGTACAAAAATCTAAAAAAGCTAAGTCTGGTATTCAGCTCAGTCTTAACACCCTCTCACAGTGGATGAACCAGTTTGCTGATGACAGCCGAAACCAGCTGCTCACATGATGGAGGACCATCAGCCTAACAATGGATCGTTAGCACCCTGATGGTTGTTTGCTATTCACAGAGGGCTGAGTGATACCAGCAATGACAGCATTATTGTCCCCCTCTTATAATGCTTGAGTTAAAGGTTACTACACTTTGGTAGGCTGAAGTCTGTTTTTGTCTGTATATTTTGAATTATTTGTATGTGATGGACTGGAGACCTGTCCAGGTGTCCCACGCCTCTCGCACAGTGATGACTGGACATGGACACCAGTGAGCCCCATGACTCTTAAAGGAAGAAGTGGTTAAAGATGATGGATGGATGAATTATTTGTTCCTATATTTTTATTTTATTGTTTTAGAGGAATCCAGGCAACTAAGCTAACCTAATACAGTACTGGTAATTCAAGTTACAGCATTTAATGCATTCCTGTATTATTTGTTTGTATTTTTGGTATGAATATCAAATGATTCAAAAACTTTGATAAAGTACAGAACCTACAATTATTGTTTTAAATAAATGTTCTATTTGTTTACATTGTTGTTAATGTTTTCAGTTTAAAATTATTGTTTTAAATAAATGTTCCATTTGTTTACATTGTTGTTATTCTCAGTTTAAAATTATTGTTTCAAATAAATGTTCCATTGGTTTACATTGTTGTTTAATATTCTCAGTTTAAAATTATTGTTTTAAATAAATGTTCCATTTGTTTACATTGTTGTTATTCTCAGTTTAAAATTATTGTTTCAAATAAATGTTCCATTGGTTTACATTGTTGTTTAATATTATCAGTTTAAAATTATTGTTTTAAATAAATGCTCCATTTGTTTACATTGTTGTTTATTCTTTTCAGCTTGTCAGTTACAAAGCTGAAACTAAATTTATGACCATTTTAATAGAAAAATCATTTTTGAATCAAAAATTGTTTCTGAATCGAAAAATTGATTTTGAATCGAATCGTGATACCAAAAATCGGAATTAAATCAATTCTCCAGACACAGAGATTCATACCCCTATTTGCCAGCAAAGCTGAAGTTCTGCACACCTTCCTAGGCTGTGAGTCTGTGTTGACAGTCAGTTCTGGGGGTTGGGTTAACGCAAATTAATGTAAATGAACAGCAATTGTTAACACCCCCAGGTAATGCTTCTGGAATGGGGACATTCTTCCAAAACTTTGAAGCCTGTTTTCTCCCTAATCTTATTTGCAGATTGCCAACATTGAAATGGCTGTATCTTCTTCATTTTTTTTTTGAGCGACATGTGTTTGGCATCATCGGATAGCTTAGAACCCACACTTTAAGATTCTGTAAATAACTCAAAATGACCCAGGGGAGACTTGTTCCTGGTTTTGCCACGGCCAGTCACAAATGCATCCTAGTGTGAACGTCCACCTTTATCCAATAGGCATCTCAAGGTCGCTTTCTATTGTGTGTTAGAAAGGACAGCCTGAGTGCAGTGGCGGTTCTAGACCAGTTGTACTGGTGGGGCCAAGCTGGGGCCAGGGGTTTTGTCAGAGGGGCACGTTCATCTCGGAGAAAAAGACAGATTCGAAATCTTACTTGACTCTTATTTTTTTAAAGCAGTGATTAACCATTGTAACCAAAGAAAATAGTTTAAAAAATCAAATGAGAAAAATATAAAACATTTTACACAGCATTTGTATTGACTGAATAAAATATATTAATAAGCAAATAAAATGATAATGAAAATAACTGTTAGGTGAAGTCTTGGTTCAGTTTCTCAGTCCAAAATTATATAACAACATTGGCTGCCCTACTATCACAGCAACTGTATTCTGCGATTTTGATGAATACAAAATCGCAGAATTTCATGATTTCTGGCATCATGATTTCTGGCAAACCGATCAACAAATGAGTGACTCATTTGTTGATCGGTTTGCCAGAAATCATCAAATTATGTTTGTATTCTGCATCTGTCTGTTAGCAAAATATCTTATGAACAACTGAACAGATTTTGATGAAACTTTCAAGAAATATTCACTGAATGGCTCTCTACGACTGGTTGACTTTTAAAGTACATCCAATTTAAGATGGCTGCCACAGCTAACTGAACTTAAACAACACAAAATTGACTACAACTCATTCAATTTGACAAAAAATTGAGATAAAATTTGGTGTGGTAGTAGCTGAGACTCATTCCCAAAGCATAAGCAAAGGACTTTTAGAATGCATAAGATCTTTCTTTAAAATTATAGCGTTATTCAGTGGTGGGATGTAACAAAGTACAAATACTTTGTAACTGTACTTAAGTACATTTTTCATGTATCTGTACTTTACTTAAGTAGAACTAAATGTGGGTACTTTTACTTTTACTCCACTAGATTTTACATGAAGTATCTGTACTTTCTACTACACTACATTTCTATAATGTGTTGAGTTACAAGTTACATTCACGTTGCAGCTTTTTGATTTGTCATTAGTTTGAAAGTAACTGATGTCGAGAGGGGAGTTGGTCCATTGAATCACTGCAAAGTGGACAGGTAACATTAGACCTGCCTTCAAGAAGAGCTGGACCAGTGACATATATTCTAGTATATACGTCACTGAGCTGGGAGCACCCACAGCACCACTAACACACACAAAATGGATTCCACCACAGAGTCAGCAAGATACACAACACCCATGGCCTTATTGAAAGACTATTGAAATATTATTGAAAGACTATTGAAATATTATTGAAAGACTATTGAAAGACTAATATTATTGAAAGACTGTTCAGTACAGCAGGACAGATTCTCTCTCCCAAAAGAGCCAGACTGGACTCAAAAAAAACTTTGAAAAACAACTTCTTCTGAACTTGAACAATAAATTCTTGCTGCAATATTAAAATGTGTCAGTTCATGTTAGGACAGGAGACAAGAGATGTCTCCAAATGTCTCGACACTCAGGTCCAAGTTTCGAAAATGGTGTCAGGAAGTTAAAATATTGTTCACTATTGACCCATTACAAGGTTGACTAGACAGTTAACTAGAGTTGATGACAAACTGGAGTTGAAATGATCAGATGTTCCTTTGTTAGGTCTAATGCTCCTTTTTTCAAACAGACAACTTTTACTTAAACGTGTTTACTGCAGTTAAAATGACACATTGGTTTGTGTTAAATAAAAATGTTCAAAGGTAAAATCATTCCTCTTTCTTATTTTACTTAATGACATTTAACTCTTCATGTCATCCCTGAAATACTGACGCACAGAATCACAAGTCCAAGTGTGAACTGTGTCAGAGTAAACACAATAAAAACATGTATTATCTGCAGCATTGTTCATTAAAATGACTCAACACTATTAATGTATTACAGAAAATATACGCACACTTGATGATTTTGTAAACCATTGCATTAGGTAATACATTCAGCAAGTACTTTTACTTTAATACTTTAAGTATTTTTAAAAGCAAGTACTTATTTACTTTTACTTAAGTAAAAACATTAATATGGTACTTCTACTTTTACTAGAGTACATTTTGTCTGTTTATTTGTACTTTTACTTAAGTACAGTGTTTGAGTACTTTCTCCACCACTGGCGTTATTTATTTGGAATCAATGATGTTGGTCTGTTAGCAAAATATCTCATGACCCTCTGGACAGATTTTGAAAAATCTTTCAAGAAATAATAAACGGATGTTTCTTTACTGCTGATTAACTTTTGAGTACAATTGAATTGAAGATGGCTGCAGCAGGCAATTGAAATAAGCCAAACTCAAAAATGGTTATAATTCAGTTAATTTTACAGATATGGAGTTAAGTGATTGTTTGTTTAAAGTTATTTAAAGTTATTTTATATATTCTTTTAAATAATGGGGTGATATAAGATTTTTTTCTTCTTTCTGCACTCTTTTCATTCAATGTTTTATTTTTGATGAATGTTTTATTTTGTCTCTTTTAAATGAATGAATAAATAAATTAAATAAAATATTAAATAGCTTTACATCTGCTAAGTTCTTGGCATAAACCAACACAGACATGTTCCTGTTTTTAGTGTTTTACATGCTTTATATTGTAGCTGTATTATGATATGATGTGAAGCCACAGAGCTCCAGGGGGAAGCTGAAAGCAGCTGACTGGAGACAGAGCCCCCATCCCGGCATGAAAAAGAAAAACACACCGCTGAAGCCCTGAGCTCGATGGAATGTCCGGCGTAAAACTAACTTGACCACGGTTTAATGTGACGCAGATGTGTTTACTGTATATAGCTCTGCAGACATTGAACGTTGTTTTGCGGTGTTTAAATACTTCCACACAGCGGACACATGTTACTTTGTTACGATGAAAAGTCGGCTAGCTGCTAGGCTAGCTAACATGTTACTCACCAGTGTCAGATCTTGCGACAGAAACAAGTGTCCAGCTCCATGTAAACAGTGATCCATAACCAATTGTGACCAGCTCCATGTAAAGAATCCATAAACAAACGACCCGCTTTTTGAAAACGATGCCAAAACAAACCCAACAGAGTACTCAGTCAGCTCCTCACGCTGCAGCTGGCTGCAAACTATGACATGGATTTCCTGAATGTGAGGCGGGTCTTATTACTCTGGGATCATGAGACACGCCTCCGTTCAGGAAATCCATTCCATAGTTTGAAGCCAACGTGCATCATGGGTCAGAAAATATCGGCAGGTTGGATCAAAAATCTGATACGTAAATTATGCTGGTATCGGATGGTTTCCGCTTCTTGCTCAGAGGGCGGGCCAGAGGGAGGGCCAGGCTCCGTGATACACGGGCACCGGCCCGTGTGGGCCCGTGTCCAGAACCGCCACAGCCTGAGTGACATCACACGCAGTAACATCCAAACTGTAATGCTTTGCAAACGTGTTCATTGAGCTCCAGTTCGCAGCAGCACAGATGTCTGCAACCGGTACACCCTTGAACAGTGACCATGAGGTGGCCAAGCCCCGAGTAGAGTGGGCACGCACTCCAGAGGGCACCTGTTGACCTTTGCTACTGTACGCCCTTTTAATTCATTCAACCTTTATTTATACAGGCTAGCCTCGTTGAGCCACGGGGACTCATTTACAAGAGGGACCTGTCTCACTCACACCCAGGGTCAATTTAGAGTTACCAATCAGCCTAACATGCATGTTTTTGGTCTGTGGGAGGAAACCGGAGTACCCGGAGAAAACCCACGCATGCACGTAGAGAACATGCAAACTCCACCCAGAAAGGCCCCCGGGCCGGGATTTGTACCTCGGACCTTCTCGCTGAGAGGCAGCAGCTCTACCAGTTGTGCCACCGTGCTGCCCAATGGCCTCAGTCACCCAGTGTGAGAGGCGCTGTTTTGATAGGGCCTTACCAGTAGCTGGTGCAGCAAAGTACACAAACAGTTGATTTGTTTTTCTCCATTTGGCTGTTCTCTGCATGGAAGTGCTTAAAGCTCTCACGGGGCAGAGAGCCTTCAGCCTTTCCTGTTCCTGAGTGAGGATAGGAGCAGGTGGAAAAGAAGAGAGTTCAAAGTCCAGACTTCTGGGGTTTAAAGTCAAAACTTTGGGAATATATGCAGGATTAGGCCTTAGGGTGACCTTTGACCCGTCAGGGGCGAACCTGGTGCACATTGGATGTAAGGACAAAGCGTGGAGGTCACCCACACGTTTTGCCGAGCAAAGAGCCAGGAGAAGAGCGGTCTTGTAAGATAATAAATCTATCTTAATGTCGCTCAGTAGTTCGAATGGGGATCACAGAGAGCCCCCAAGACCATGCTAAGATCCCATCCAGGGGTCAAAATCCTGCTGGGGGGCCTCCTCCTTAGCACGCCCTTCATAAATCTTATTATGAGCGGATGCGCGCCAGGCGTCCTGCTTCCCCAGCCTTCGTGACAAGCTGAAATTGCAGATAGGAACACCTTAATCATTGAGAAAGAGCAACCTTTCTCCAGCAAGTCCTGAAGAAAGGTGAGGAGCTGGGTCATAATCTTTATTTTATATTTCAATTTGTCGCTGATAATGTTTGAACTTTAATAGTTTTTTTAAGTGTCCTTGGGTGTCCTGAAAGGCGCTTTTAAATAAAAAGATTATTATTATTATTATTCACTGCGGACGCTGCACCTATCCGCCTATCGATCTCACGTTCCAGTTTTCCCTAATTTGTGAATAAGACCCGAGATGCTTAAACTCCTCCACTTGGGGCAGGACCTCCTCCTCGACCCGGGGAGGGCACTCTACCCTTTTCCGGCTCAAGACCATGGCCTCAGATTTGGAGGAACTGATCCTCATCCTGGCCGCATCACACTCGGCTGCAAACCGCTCCAGCGAAAGCTGTAGATCACGACCTGATGAAGCCAACAGGACCACATCATCTGCAAAAAACAGAGAAGTGATTCTAAGGCCACCAAAACGGATCCCCTCAACACCTTGGCTGCGCCTAGAAATTCTGTCCATAAAAGTTATGAACAGAATCGGTGACAAAGGGCATCCTTGGCGGAGTCCAACTCTCACTGGAAACGAGCCTGACTTACTGCCGGCAATGCGGGCCAAGCTCTGACACCGGTCGTACAGGGACCTAACTGCCCGTATCAAAGGGCCTGGTACCCCATACTCCCGGAGTACCTCAAACAGAACCCCCCATGGGACGGGTCAAATGCCTTTTCCAAGTCCACAAAGCACATGTAAACTGGTTGGGCAAACTCCCACATACCCTCCAGGACCCTGCTGAGGGTGTAGAGTTGGTCCAGTGTTCCATGACCAGGACGAACACCACACTGCTCCTCCTGAATCCGAGGTTTGACTATCCGATGGACGCTCCTCTCCAGAACCCCTGAATAGACTTTACCAGGGAGGCTTAAGAGTGTGATCCCCCTATAGTTGGAACACACCCTACGGTCCCCCTATTTGAATAGAGGAACCACCACTCCAGTCTGCTTACCCAAGGGAACTTCCCCCGATGTCCACCCAATATTGCAGTCGCGTAAGCCAACACAACCCCATAACCTCCAGAGCCCTAAGGAACTCCGGCGAATCTCATCCACCCCTGGGGCCCTGCCACCGAGGAGCTTTTTAACCACCTCAGTGACCTCAGCACCAGAGATTGGAGAGCCCGACCCAAAGTCCCCAAGCTCCGCTTCCTCAATGGAAGACGTGCCAGTAGGATTGAGGAGGTCTTCGAAGTATTCCGCCCACCGACTCACAACATCCCGAGTTGAGGTCAACAGCACGCCACCCCCACTATAAATGGTGTTGGTCGCGTACCGCTTTCCCCCCCTGAGACGCCGGATGGTGGACCAGAATCTGCCTCGAAGCCGTACGGAAGTCATTCTCCATGGCCTCTCCGAACTCCTCCCACGCCCGAGTTTTTGCCTCAGCAACCACCCGAGCCGCATGCCGCTTGGACTGCCGGTACCTATCAGCTGCTTCCGGGGTCCCACAGGCCAAAAAGGCCCAATAGGACTCCTTCTTCAGCCTGACAGCATCCCTCACCGCCGGTGTCCACCACCGGGTTCGAGGGTTGCCACCACGACAGGCACCAACAACCTTGCGGCCACAGCTCTGATAAGCTGCCTCGACAATAGAGGCGCGGAACATGGCCCACTCTGACTCAATGTCCCCCGCCTCCCTCGGAATGTGTTCAAAGCTCTCCCGGAGGTGGGAGTTAAAGCTCCGTCTTACGGGAGACTCTGCCAGACGTTCCCAGTAGACCCTCACAATACGTTTGGGTCTGCCAGGTCTGACCGGCATCCTCCCCCACCATCGGAGCCAACTCACTACCAGGTAGTGGTCAGTTGACAGCTCCGCCCCTCTCTTTACCTGAGTGTCCAAGACATGCAGCCGCAGATCAGATGAGATGACAACAAAGTCGATCATCGAACTGCGACCTAAGGTGTCCTGGTGCCAAGAGCACATATGGACACCCTTATGCTTTAACATTGTGTTCGTTATGGACAATCCATGACGAGCACAGAAGTCCAATAACAGAACACCACTCGGGTTCAGATCAGGGGGGCCGTTCCTCCCAACCACACCCCTCCAGGTCTCATTGTCATTGCCCACATGAGCATTGAAGTCCCCCAGTAGAACAAGGGAGTCCTCAGGAGGTGCACTCTCCAATACCCCCTCCAAGGACTCCAAAAAGGGTGGGTAATCTGAGCTGCCTTTTGGCGCATAGGCACAAACAACAGTCAGGACCTGTCCCCCCCACACGTAGGCGGAGGGAGGCTACCCTCTCGTTCACCGGGGTGAACCCCAATGTACAGGCATCAAGATGGGGGGCAACGAGTATGCCCACTCCTGCTCGGCGCCTCTCACCAGGGGCAACTCCAGAGTGGAAGAGTGTCCAACCCCTCTCAAGGAAACTGGTTCCAGAGCCAGAGCCATGCGTTGAGGTGAGTCCGACTATTTCTAGCCGGAACCTCTCAACCTCACACACTAGCTCAGGCTCCTTCCCCACCAGAGAGGTGACATTCCATGTCCCAATGGCCAGCTTCTGTAGCCGAGAATCCACTGACTGTCGGATGAACTGGCTGGACGCACATTAGTCACCAAGCATGGCCCCATCCCCACAGTCTGGGCCTACAACACACACACACACACACACACACACACACACACATGCATACATACACTGGCATGCACATCCAGTGACACAAGCGTGAGTAAGCTTCTTGTGTAAAACGTGTTGCACAGAGGTAAAAAGACAAGCACACAGCCAAACATTCACCTTCCTGAGCCTCGGCCCCATTTTCTCGACTCTTCACACCGTCACCTTTTCAAACTGCTGTGTCATGGTTCTCTGTCACAACACAAACACGGAACAGCAACAGCATTGAGAGACTGGCAAGACAAATCTTTGTCACAGAAAAATAAATAAATAAAAATCAAGGACTTCCCCGGTTTCCTTATTTAACGCACCAAGGCTGTTTTTTATTTTATTTTATTTTTAATTTTTGTGTGTGTTCGATGACAATAAAATATAATAAAAATGAATATGAGGATGGGATGCCTCCCTGTGAAGGTTGGGGATGCATTTACTGATATTAACTATTCCCAAACTTTCTGTCTCTGCTTCTCCAGCTCTCCATCCTGTCCTTTCACCCCTCCGTTCATTTGACCCGATGGAACACCTGCAGCCTATCACTTTCTCCTTCATTTGGATTTATCTACTGCTCCACAAGACAATTTATTTTCTCTGTCCTGTTTGGGGCCAAAGGGGTTGGGTGCAATGTGGGATGGGTGGTGGCTGAAGGCGGGGACCCTGGCAGTCTGATCCTCGGCTACAGAAGCTGGTTATTGGGAAGTGGAATGTCACCTCTCTGGTGGGTAAGGAGCACCGGAATCCACGCACATTCCTTTTGTACATCACAACCAACGTGGAACTGAGCGCACGTGAGACACCTCCCCTGACACGCCTTCATTTACATATGTTAAACAGATGCAAATTACTTCCTGCATGTGTGAAGGACATGTTTGTTTGATCCCTGCGCGATCAGAAATCATTTCTAGATTCAGGAAAATAATGAATTTAATATAATATGAGTGAGGAAAAAATCCTAAGTAAGAATAGTAATAAAATGTGTTCATCACGCAAAGAACGAGTGATTGTGTGTCGGTATTTGTGTGTGCGCTCACCCTGCTTTGGTGCGCACCCGGCACATCCATTCATTCTGAGTGAAAATATTAACTTTGCGCACGAGTTTATTACCATAATTACTGTAAACACAGAGGAACTTAGATGTTTGGTTGAACATAGATCTTTGTTTATTTAATAGATGATATGAAGAAACGGGTCTGTGCGTCTCAGTGGAGAGTTTTCATGACATGACGTGATGTTGGAGTCTCCAAACGCTGCGCGCCCCGCAGCCTTGTGCGCAATCTGTTTGTCTGTGAAGCTTTTACTCTCCTACAAGTTATATATGGTGTACTTTCACGTGTCATTTTGGAGAAATCTACAATAAACGCTGATTATGAATCACCTCCAGCTGCCGCACCGGTGAGGGTGCGCGCGCGCTCCAAAGCGCGACCACTCAGCCTTTGGAATCATATAGATGAGACATTCCATTGATCAGGCTTTGTGTGGACTGGACTGCCCTGATCGGCCTGCAGCTCCCTCTGGAAAGCTCAGGAACAGTTTGATCGCTGCTTCTGCACGCGTTGTGCACGGTTCCTGTGTTGCTCCAGAGCGCAGCAGTGCCAAACTGAAAAATGATTGTTTCTGAAAACTGCTGATAAGCCATATCCTAGATCAGAAGATTATATCTGTTTATAAATAAATGCTCTGCGTGTTACACTATTATATCCTCCAGTAAGGCTGAATGAATCCGTTCCTGTTGAATTTATTTTTGGCACAACTTTGCGCGTCCTTTATTACTGCGTCATGTGGATGTAATAATTGTTATCATGTGTGTTTGGTGGGAATATTAATCATTTTCACATCATGAACAGTTAATAATAATAATAATAATAATAATAATAATAATAATGAATTCAATTTATAACGCACTTTTCATTAATGAAAATCTCAAAGTGCTACAAGGTGCAACAGAATTAAATGTCAATAAAACAAATAATAAAACAATTAAAATCAACAACAGTATCAGCTAAGATCAAAAGTAGAATCATGAGGAGTATAGTATGCTCGGTTGAAAAGAAAGGTCTTCAAGCCGCTCTTAAAGTCAACCACAGACTGTGGGGCTTCAGTTTCTCTGAATCACCTGTAAGTGTCGCCAAAGGAACAAGAACCACAGAAACGTGCGTACGCGTGCTCGGGAGCTGGCGTGGAAATGTACCTGGATGCGCACATATTCACGTTCAGTTCAGTTTTGATACATACGGGGTTTTGCGTGGATAGTGACGTGCGCAATGTTTTTGTGCGCACGCACGGTTGATACATGAGGCCCCGGGACCAGAACCTCGATCCGACAGCTTCAGACACAAAATGCTATTATTCCTGCTTAAAATGTAACGATACCACTGGACAGCAATTTTCCAGATGAACTATGAAGCTCTTATAGGCACAGTTTGACACGGTGGTCAAACGTAGATGCGCTTTTATCTGTGACACGTCAGCAAAGAGTCCAAACGACCCAGAACCAGAACCACACAGCAACATCCAATTTTAACCCAAAAACTTCAACAAACGTTTACAAGTTGAGTAAAGACAATTCCTCAGCTTCAAGTGACATTAACCAGCAGTTTCCTGCAGCTTGACACACTTTCCCAGCTGTGGCATTACTCATGTCCTGGAAGCATGAATAAATTAAAGTAAATACAAAACAACGCCACCCTGGGAATTTCCCCCAGAGAATTTACCTTATCGCTTAAAGCCACGCAGGTTCGCTTTTGCACCGATTAAAACATCCGGGACAACTGTTCAAAATAACAATGATTTATTATAATTAATCTAAACATTTGTCAATATCACAGAACACTGTGGTCTATTGGATAACAAACAAGAACATTATCTGGCTTCTGCACATGTCCTTGAAAAGTAGGCTGTGGGAAGCCATTCTCCTGGAGTGTGAAGCTGAAGAGTCCCCCCCCCTCCCACTCCCCAGAGATTTCTGTGAAGCCTCAGATAACACCCAGCTGCACATCTGCTGAACTCTGTGTTTGTCTGAAATTACTCACAGACTCTCCTTGCCTGCCGTCTCTCCATTTGTTATTGTAACTAAATGTGCTCTGATATGGTTTTTACTGGATCACGCGGTGTCTTGAAGACAAAATGTGATTCATCTTTTTTTAATATCAATGCTGTGAATCCCCGTGTCTCTGCCTGTTTTCCTGCTTTTGACCTTCATCTGGGGACAGATTGGGCCTGGCCGCGCTAAGAGCATATCATGTGTTGATAAACATATCATGTGTTGATAAACATGTCATGTGCTTTGTTCTGCTGCAGCTTGTTTGCACTCATTCTATCTCCTGGATGCTGCAACTACATATTTACGCTGTATTGATGAAAATTGATGCAATGTTAATAAACCTTCTTGATTCTTGATTCTTGATTCTTGATATACCATCCTTAAAATGCAGTGTTTATTTACAATAAGTCACTCAGGAAATAGTTAAAATTGGCTTACTAACTACAACACAACAAAACTAACTAAATGAACAAAACAAGATAACCCTTTAAACCCAACACACAAACACGGAATGATTTTCACAATTAAATACAGATCACCCTTCCACTGGTTCTGGCACTCGCGACATGCCGTAGAAAAGGCAAGTGGCCGCACTGACGTCACACCCTGCGTGTCACTGGAAGGGGAACGGTACGACACCACAGTCCAAGCACTTGCACACAGCTTCCTCCAACGGAGTCGTCGAGGAACCAGAGTGGACGCCGGAAGGAAAAAGAGCAGTCTCCGGAAACAGAGCAGCAGCGGTCCCGATGGGGGGGAAGACCTGCCGATCTTCACAACCATGTACACACGCACACACACACTTGTGTATGAGGGAACGGAGAAGTGTAGCACCGCAGCACTTTACCCCGTGAAGGAATAAACACCGGCCCGCACTTCACTCATCGATGGGTTGCCTTGCACGGCCAACACCCACGGCCACCAGCCACGCAGCAGGAGCACGAAGACGACCTTACTGACTGAATGCAGCAGCTACCTATATACCACACCCACTGGCTCCTCGCAGCTGAGAACTATTGGTGTAATTAGGTGCCTTCCTCTATCACCACATTCTACCCCCTCCTCTTGTATCGGCGACCCGACGATCCATTAAAAACTGATCTCAGCTCCAAAACAAGCTGACACAGCTAGCAAGGAGGTGGAAGAACCTCCCGAAAGGAGGTTTCTTGCCTATCTTGGGAGATGGTGCACATTAGAATGCTGTCCAGCATTGGCACGTTTAGAGCGCCGTAGGACCATTGGGTCAGCACAGCCGGCAGTGGGAACAAGCACAGCTTCAGAATGTCCAGTAGGCACCACCGGTCCGGATGGTGCCCCCGGCTCTCGGGACGCAGCCCCAGGCGGTGTTTCACTTGAGGGCAGGGCAGAAGCAACCATTAGGGGTTGCTGTTCGCAAACAAACAGATCATAATCAATGGGATCATCATCCTCAGACAAACCCACTTCTACAGGAGGCAATTCAGGGAGAGGAATGGAATCAGGAGGAACAACACCAACCACAGGTTTCAACATGGTGCGATGCACCTGTCTTGTTTTAGTCTGGTCATCCACGGGGGCGATGGTGTAAACAGAGCCACCCGCCTTCGGTGCCCTCAACACTCTATATTTATCGGATCTCCATCGGTCCCTGGTTTTATGAGGCCCCCTAGCCGTAAAGTCACGCAAAAACACCAACTGCCCTTCCTCTAAGGGCAGAGGTTTTACATGAGCGTCCTGGGCATGCCTTCGGCGATCTGCAGCTTGTCTCAGATGTGCTTTAGCCCCCTCAAAGGCTACCTGCAGACGAGCTTGATGCTCCTGAACCCACTCGTGGACCGAACCACCAACTGGACTCTCAACTCTACCCAACAAGAAATCTAGAGGCAATCTAGGTTCTTGACCAAACATCAAAAGGAAAGGTGACGCCCCAGTAGACTGATGAGGGGTCGTGTTATAACAGTAAAGAACCTGAGGCAAACAAGTATGCCAATCTCTCTTCCGAGACACAGGCAGCGTCCTTAACAGGTTATGCAACGTCCGGTTAAAGCGCTCACATTGACCATTCCCCTCTGGATGGTAGGGAGTGGTACGGGATTTCACAATGCCATATAACCTGCACAGCTGCTGAATGAGCAGGCTCTCAAAATTGCGACCCTGGTCAGAATGCAACCGAGCAGGGACACCAAATTTATAAAACCATTCAGTTACCAGCACCTTAGCCACTGTGGCAGCTCGCTGATCTCGTGTGGGGACAGCCACAGTGTATTTACTAAACACATCTGTCAAAACCAAAACATTTTCCAGGCCATCCTGGGTGGGCTCCAAGTTAGTATAATCGGCTAGGATTTCGTTGGGACGTGACGCCAGTAAATGCCCCATATACCATAAGTCCTGGGGTGAACATCTTTTGCTACTTGGCACCTTCCACAAGCCTGACACCATTGGGCCACTTCGGAGGCCATATAAGGCCAGTAACACCGATGTCGTAGGAGCGCCAAGGTTCGCTCCACTCCCTGATGACCATGTTCCTCATGAACTTGGGTCAGCACCTCTTGAACAAGTACCCTGGGTAACACCAACTGAAAAACGACCTCACCACCATCTGATCTAAATATCTTCCGATAGAGCACTCCCTCGCTCTCTACAAACCGCTCCCACTGACGAAGCAGAACCAATGCGGCAGAAGATAACTGGGCCCGCTCCTCTCTACTGGGGTATTGGCCTTTCCTCCAAAACCCCAACACCTCCTGCAAGAGAGGATCGGTCTGCTGCAAAGCACACAGTTCGGCTTGGCTTTCATATCTGGTGGATCGGGTAAGTGCTGACGAGAAAGTGCATCAGCATTTACATTAAGCTGACCAGACCGATACTTTATCTCAAAGTCAAAAGAGGCCAGCTGCGCAGCCCACCTCTGCTCAGTGGCGGCCAATTTAGCAGTGGACAAATGACTGAGGGGATTGTTATCAGTATATACAATACATTTGTTCCCTAACAAATAATCCCTGAATTTGTCAGCCATGGCCCACTTAAGGGCCAGAAACTCCAGCTTCATGGAACTATAGTTGGCCATGTTTCTCTCTGTGGGCCTCAACCCCCGACTAGCATAAGCAATCGGCCTTACCTTGCCTGCCTGCCGTTGGGAGAGCACAGCTCCCAGGCCGCCATGGCTGGCATCAACCTCCAAAATAAATGGCTGGGTAAAATCTGCATAAGCTAACACGGGTGTGGTAGTTAGCTTAGCCCTTAGATCTTCAAAACTCTGTTGACATTCAGCAGTCCAATACACAGCAAACCCAACCTCCGATTTCTTACCGGCTTTAGCACCACCACACTGAGCCACAGCTCTATGCAAGGGGGCTGCTAATTTTGCAAAATCTTTTATAAAACGACAATAATAACTAGCAAAACCCAGAAATGACAGAAGCTCCGAGACTTTAGTAGGAGTTGGCCAGTTAGCTACAACTTCCACTTTACTGGGGTCTGTAGCAACCCCTTCACCAGAGATCACATGACCTAAATAACGCACCTCTTTCTGGAAGAAGGAACATTTACTAAGCTTTGCTTTGAGCCCCTGCTGATGAAGTCGACCTAGCACTACCTCCAGCCATTCTAGATGCTGCTCCACACTAGAAGAAAAAACCACAATTTCGTCAAGATATAATAAAACAGATCTACATTGCTGATCCCCAAACAGTCGCTGCATCAACCGCTGGAACGTGCTAGGTGTATTACACAACCCAAAAGGCATTTGGTTCCATTCAAACAACCCGAAGGGAGTGCAGAAGGCAGTTTTCGAACGATCTGCCTCCACTACTGGAACTTGATTGTACCCACTGGCCAGATCAAGAGTGGAAAACCAGCAGGCACCAGACAAAGCATCCAACGATTCTTCAATCCGGGGAAGGGGAAATGAATCCTTTCGGGTCTTGCTATTTAGCTGTCTATAGTCAACACACATTCGAATACTTCCATCTTTTTTCCTCACCAGGACTATGGGTGATGCATACGGGCTGCTACTCTCACAAATGATCTGTGACGCAAGTAGTTGATTAATATGGTCTTCACCACCTCATACTCAGAAGGGGGGATGCGCCTATAGCGCTGTCTAACGGGGGCATCATCTACCAAAGGAATTTCATGAGTTATCATACTGGTACAGCCCAAATCACCATCATTAGAAGAAAAAACTGTCACATACTGCTGGAGCAATGACCTCGCCTGCCCTTGTTCCTCCACAGACAATAACGAAAAATCCAAATCCTTCACTTGTTGTTGTACACTAACCGAAGCCATCTGGCACCCCAGTGTAGCCACCTTGGCTGGACTTTCGGAAATCCCTGTGGGAAGGCTAATAACATGTACGACACTCAAGGTGCCAACCACAATGCGAGGATATAACACCACCTCATTGGAACCAACATTAACAATGGGCACATAAGCCGTTCCCCTAATTACCGGAACCAAGGCAGGGGAAGCTAGCAACCCAGATGGCAATCCACACTCTACAGGTTCAAACAGAGCCGTCGAGCCTGAATATTCATCAGAGCAGGTGACAGCCACGATTTTCATGACTCCCCCAGGAATCCGACAGCCTGTTTTCTTCCTAACTTTAACCCTTCCAGGGCCACTTCGAGATTCCTGTAAAGAAGCAGACTGGCACTGCTGCAGGGCCTGCACGACTGACCGAGGGGCCTCAGAAACACCAGACACAGAAGACCAAGCCACCCCATGTAGCCCAAACAGTTCCTGATAACACCTCCTGATCACATTCATCCCCAGAACACCCGGAACTTCACCACAAGGGTCCTTTACCACCAAGACACCACATCGAGGAATCAATTTGCCACAAAGTTGCACCTCAAGTTCTAAATAACCAATATATGGGATTTTAAGACCATTGGCGGCCTTAAGTTCCAACCAGTGACATGAATGGAGGCATCCCATACCTCCAGACTCCATATACTGGCGAAAGAAACTTTCAGAGACCGTGGACACCATTGAACCAGTGTCCAACAAACAGGGGACCGTTACTCCACCCATGACTACATCTACATGAGGACAAGCAGATACCAATTTAGACACACCAAAATTTCTCATAACAGGCTGTGAGCCAATAACACCCCACCTGAACTGTGACTCGGCAGTTCGGTATGGACTAGTTTTCCCCCTCTGAAGTGGGGCGGGACTGGGGAGCTGGATTTAGGGCTGCAACAACGAATCGATAAAATCGATAAAAATCAATTTTTAAAAGTGTTGGCAACGAATTTCATCATCGATTCGTTGTGTCACGCGATTATGCTTCTTTCACGGCGCCGCAGAGCCGTTTTGTTCACCGGTAGAGCTTTTGTCAAAGCTGGCTGACTGAATAAAGTTTGAAAAAAAAAAAACTCTGCATCGTGCTGCGTGTGTATGGCTTCTGAACAGAGCGAGGAGGGAGGAGGAAACAGAGCAGAGACTGTTTTCAAAGTCTATTTTACAAATGACCGACGTGACAGAGAAAACTGTAAAATTCTCCAACGTGTGGGAGCTCGACACTTCATAAAGATAAAAAAGCTTTGAAAAGTGATGACGCGACACGAGATAACCACGCGGATGAAATGTAAACATGACGGGCTTCACCACGGTGTGAATGAAGGAAGAGCAGCAGGTAAGTCTACAATAAACCATATTTGTTCTGTTTCAAAGTGAGAAAACGTGATATCAGTGTCTCTTGGTAGCTGCTTGTTTCTTAGCTGTGACAGAGAACGTGTGTGTTTTTATTTTTAATGTAACGATACAAGCAGTGTTTAAATGTGTTTTATAAATAAATCTAACACAAAGATGGTGATAATTTAATGATTTAGCTTCAACTTTTAATTTGCTGGCAAAGTCTGAAGTCACTGCATTGTATGGAAGGATGAATTGCATTTAAACAGGAATTACAGTAATTTATTCATCTACTCAAGTGTGTGTAATTAGTATTTTATATTTGTGTGTGTGTGTGTGTGTGTGTGTGTGTGTGTGTGTGTGTGTGTGTGTGTGCGTGTGTGTTTAACCTAGCACTGTAAGTGAAACAAGGCATTTCTTGAGTTACTGTAAATTATGATATAATACATATAAACTCTCTCTCATTCCAGAAAACAACAACAAACAATGACAGCCTTCATGATGGACAGACATCATGCACACCACAGCAAGCAGCAGAGACTGAAAGATCCTTACATGAACGTCACTGACATGAGGCCTCTGTCGATGGTTGAAGACGAAGGCTTCACTGCCATGATGCCCACTTTTAACCCAGGTTACAATGATCCACACTTGTAATGGTAAATGGACTGTACTGTACTTATATAGCACCTTTCTATCTAATTGATACTCAAAGTGCTTTACACTGTTTATAGTAGTGTAAAGCACTACATGTCCTCATTTACCCATTCATACAGCACTCTACTAGATTACAAAGAACAAATCATTCTAAAGAGACAAATCAGAGCTTTAGCTCACATTCATACACCAATGGGGCACAAACATGGGGTTCAGTGTCTTGCCCATGGACACTTAGGCATGTGACTGCTGGTGGATTCCAACCCCCAACTCTTGCATTGGAGGACGACTGCTCTAACAACTCAGCCACAGCTGCCCCATCCAGGTTAAAACAATCCACACCTTTAATCCAGGTTACACTTGTCCCTCAAAAACACATTTTACAAAGTAGCTACATATTGTGCAGGTATAAATCATACATTTGTATATATGTTTGTGTACATTTATTTTTTATTGAAGCTATTTGACTAACTTTATTTTTTAATTATTCAATATTTTACTAACAGAATAGTCAAGTAGAAACCTGTTTTTTGTGCGATTTGATATGTCAGTCAAATTTTGGAATAAAGAGGTGATAATTAAAACTTGTTTCTTTTTTTTTCTGCCAATTCATCGATGAATCGAAAAAATAATCGACAGATTAATCGATTATTGAAATAATCGTTAGTTGCAACCCTAGCTGGATTACTCTGAGCTAAGACCCGAGCAGAGGCACGCACCCCATCACATTCCCGCGCGAAGTGACCGGGCCGATTACACCGTCTACAGATCACTGGACCAGAGAACCGAGGACGATTAGGACTACGGAAGTTTTTCAGCTGGGAAATGCTCTCACTCAGCTGCTGAAGCTGTTCTTGCTGACACCTTAACATTGCTCTAAGCTGGCTCATTTCCGATTCAGTTGCTAGGGGGGCTACCCGCGGGCTACCCTAAATCCCATACTGAATCCCATGAATAGACGGGACTGATTGACTATGACTTCTCACCCCATAAGATACCCCCTCGCGCTCCCACTGAATCGCTGCAGCCCTAACCTCCAGCAGAGTGCTGTCTGGCCTCCCGCGCACAAACTGCTTCAGTTCGCGACGCAGAGAACCATCCAACACCTGCTCAACAAACTGATCTCTTAACAACATCTCTGAGTTCAACATGCCAGCCGGTGCGCGCTGCCTGACCCTCTCCATAAGGCTCATTAACGCGAGGGAGAACTCCTGAAGACTCTTTCCCTCTTGTTGTCTCCTGGAAAAGAAGGTCTCTTGTAAAGCAACGTATGACTCTGCACAGCCATATAATTCCTGTAAAATTTCAAATATTCTGGCAGGGTCCTCTCTCTCTGCACTAGAACGATACTTAATTTCATTTCGAGCCTCTTCCTCCAAGTGATCCAAGAGAAAAAAAGCTCGATCAGCCACAGATAAATGTCACGCCCTTATACACATATCCGCTTCCTCCATCCACTCACTCAGTCCTATGCCGCTCCTTCCTCTAAAGATGGGATATTTCCTATCTCTAGGCACAAAAATCAACCTCTCTGTAGGAGGGACATTTGATACTCCTGAAGTCGACGGCTGAGCAGAAGTCGACAGCTGAGCACTCAAGCCAGCCTGCCTTTGTCGCAACTGCTCATTGTCAATTTGTAAGCTCGCTACTTTAAGTTCCTTAATTTCTTCAGCCATAATTACAAACTTTTATCCACCCACCACTTTAAAGATGTATTAGAACCACCACTTTAAAGATTTGCTGGTACCACCACTGCTCTGCTTCCGGATCGGCCAATCTGCACACAAAACAAAAAACATAAACCATAGGAAAAAAACAAACACACAAAACACCAATATTGTAAATCTCAAACTACTGGTCCCGGATGTTCATAAAAAGCAAATGCAAACGCCCTATCAACAACGCCAAAATGTGGCATTACTCATGCCCTGAGAGCATGAATAAATTAAAGTAAATACAAAACAACGCCACCCTGGGAATTTCCCCCAGAGAATTTACCTTATCGCTTAAAGCCACGCAGGTTCGCTTTTGCACCGATTAAAACATCCGGGACAACTGTTCAAAATAACAATGATTTATTATAATTAATCTAAACATTTGTCAATATACCATCCTTAAAATGCAGTGTTTATTTACAATAAGTCACTCAGGAAATAGTTAAAATTGGCGTACTAACTACAACACAACAAAACTAACTAAATAAACAAAACAAGATAACCCTTTAAACCCAACACACAAACACGGAATGATTTTCACAATTAAATACAGATCACCCTTCCACTGGTTCTGGCACT
>JBBPBX010061204.1:0-14316 GCA_038048925.1 Garcialebias charrua | reverse complement strand
GTGGATTTAGTGATTTACCATCTTGGCTTCTGAGAGACACTGACACTCTGAGAAGCTCTTTTTATACCCAATCATGTTGTCAATTGACCTAATTAGTGTTAATTGGTCTTCCAGCTGTTCGTTATATGCTCAATTTCCTTTTTCCAGCCACTTATTGCTACTTGTCCCAACTTTTTTGGGATTTGTTGACACTGTGAAATTTTGAATCAACATATTTTTCCTTTAAAATTTACATTTACTCAGATTAAACTTTTGATCTGTCATCTATGTTCTATTACAAATAAAATATTGACATTTGCCATCTTCACATCATTGCATTCAGTTTTTATTCACAATTTGTTTAGTGTCCCAACTTTTTTTGAATCCGGTTTGTAGTAAGTATAGCCCAATAACTATTTTACCAGCAACATCTAAAGCAATTGAAAAAGCAGTAAATGAGCAGCTTTTTAGTTACTTTGAAAAAAATCATCGTTTGTGTTTTGCTCTGATAATTCAACAGAATTGGCTACCTCCTACCTTATATTAAAAGATCTTTACACGATGAAAAGTTAGCAGTGTTCTTGGACTTGATAAAATCCTTCGATACAGTGAAATCTTGACATGCTCCTACATAAACTTCATAAGTATAACTTCTCCCAGCGATATCGATAGGTTTAGCTCATATCTAAAAAATAGAGAACAGTGCATCAAAATTAATGGAATGAAATCTAGACTTTGAAAATGTATAATGGGACGTCCACAGGGTTCCATCTTAGGGCTGTTGCTTTTCTGTTTATACAACGACTTACCTGACAGTTGCAAATGTGCCAAATGTCAGCTGTATGCAGATTTTTACATCCATTTTACACTATATGTACCCGCAAAGACTCCACAACAGGTAGCAAAGTTACTGAACTGGGAGATGGAGGAAGTGTCTACATGGTTAAGAATCACTGTTGACGCTGAACTGCAATAAAACAGTCTTGATGTGTTTCACAATTTGGCGTAAAGTCTGTAGTAACTTTTCAATTGTGATTGATCAGAGCGAAATCCAAAATGAGGAGGAGTTTAAATATCTGAGTGTCATTCTAGATTCCGACCTTAACTTTGAGGCTCACATTAGGAAAGTGTTTAAAACCATTAAAACACACATACATTGTTTTTGTCTTGTAAGATCATGTTTATGTGGAAAATCTGCTCAGTTGTACCTACATGCAAGAATCTGTCTCATTTCTCATACTGTGTATGAGATTGTATCTAGATGCAGCACTCTCCTTACTGTCTGGAGCCAAGCAACTCAATCTGATTTCAACCTGAAGAGACTCACAAAACGAGAGAGAGAATACAATTAAAATGTTTTATTGATTAAGGTTTCTTTAGCGCTCGGGCCCCGGCGGAGGGCATGCATGCCGGACTGCTGAGAGCTTGAATGTCCGGCATAGGGAGAGATTATGGATATCTACCCCCCGGGACCCGAACCCGGTGGTGGAGAAGGGATCGCAGACGTCCAATCCATCCCACCGGTACGTGAATGACGGCCAGCCAGCGGCCGACGGCTCCGGACAACCCTGAGACGAACACCAGCGCAGAACCTCCATCCTGAGCAAGCACGAAGCGACAGTGGGAAGGAAAAACTCCCTCGAGAGGAAGAAACCTCCAGCAGAACCAGGCTCAGGACAAGCGGCCATCTGCCATGACCGGCTGGGTCGCAGGGAACAGGAAGCAGGAATGCACACAGCAGCAGGACCAAGACGAAGGCGAGCAGGACAACCCCAGGCGGCGGAGGCGGGACGAAGAACAGGGGAGAACCGAGGAACCAGAAACCCCGGGAGGAGACGGGGAGGTGGAGGGAGGCGACTAGACTGGCAACGGGCAAACAGGAAGAGCTGAGGAAAGGGGCGCCTTATATCCAGGTGGACAGTTGAGTGATTCGATGCAGCTGTATCCAGGTGGACAGTTGATGAGTGATTCGATGCAGCTGTGAGTCCTGCCATTGTTGAATTTGCGTCTTCAACTTTGCACGTACAAGTATACAAAAATTATTCCATGGCCTTAAACATCCCCAGAAGTTCTGTTAAATGCATCAAGAACTGAAAGAAGTATGGAACATGTGTAAAGAGCAGGCCGACCATGCAAGATGGAGTAAAGTGAGAGTCCACCACCTGTGACCACTCTGAAGGAGGCACAAGCTTTTACAGGTAAGGCTGGGTGAGTCAGTGCATTCAGTAACAGTTGCTTGTGTTCTTCACCAGTCAAAGCTTTATGAGACAGTGACAAAGACAAAATCACGGTGAGAAAACAATCTTGACTAGTGTTTGTCAAATTAGCTAAATATTTGACTTTTTAAATATGAATGTTCCTCTTGTACCATATAGAGGGGATGAGGGTTCCATCTGTTGTACAGCAGTGCATTTGACTCTACCTTTGGCATTTGCCGGTCAAAGCAGATGGCCGTTTGTCCTTAGCCTGGTTCTGCTGGAGGTTTCTCCTTTTAAAAGGGAGTTTTTCCTTTCCACTGTTGCCACTGTGCTTGTGCTTGATGGGAGACTGTGAAGATTCAACAAGTCTGTTGGCTTCCTTAGATAGAGAACTTTACTAATTCATTCAACCTTTATTTAGGCAAGTTAATCCCACTGAGCTTCGAGGACTCATTTACAAGAAAGACCTCGTTTCAACAAAGAATGATGACAACAGCGACAAGAGACAATCATTTGACTTTTCTATATATATGAATGTTCCTGTAAAGTGCCCTGAGACAACTTTGCTGTGATTTCAACTAAAAATGCATTATGTAAAAAAATTGACTACATAAATATTTACCTGCTTTAAAATGGCTGTCCTAATTAAACTCAGATAAACTATTATTGAAAAGTAATGTCGGTGGTCGTGAGATGGAGTGAGTCGCACTTGCCAGTGCTCCGGGTAAAATTTATTTTTTAGTACCACCAAGCCCTCTATATGTAATATTTTTTGCCTATCATCACGCACACAACTTCCATCAAGCATCTCTTTTGAAGATTTTAAATTAAAAATGTCTCAAAAGTCGACAAGATCAAAGAAAGACGCTGAGAAGGATGACGCTGGCCTAACCCTCGAGGCAATTACCTTGCTGCTCGAGGAACACCGCGCTGCACTGTCAGCTGAGTTTAAACAAACTTTTCACCAGCTGGATATCAAATTGGACCAAACTCGAAAATCGAAGCAGACGGCAGAATATTTGTGTGCTGGGTTTACCGGAATCTATTGAAAGCGGACGTCCCACAGACTTCTTCTCCAACCTGCTGTGTGACATCTACGGGCGTGACACGCTTCCTTCTCCACCCGAACTGGACCGGGCTCATCGAACCCTCGCTCCGAAACCCGCCTCGGACCAGCGGCCGCGCCCGGTTATCCTGCGAGTGCACCGGGTCCAGGTAAAGGAGCTGCTGATCCGGGAGGCTCGACGCAGAGGCAGGCTTGAATACCAGGGTAAACCGGTGCGGATCGTGGAAGACTACAGCCCAGAAGTCCTCAACCAGCGAGTGGAATATAAGGACGTGATGGCCGCACTGTATTCTTTGGGTCTAAAACCTGCTCTGCTTTTTCCTGCTCGACTTCGCGTGACTTTACCTGATGGACACAGAAAGTGGCTGGGCTCGGTCGAAGAGGCGCAGAAGTTCAGTGACACCTTTCAAGCTTCACAGCGCAAGTAATATTTAAACTTTTCTTCTAACTGATGAACAATGTACGGAAGCGTATTGCTGACACCAATGCGCTGTTCCCGCACTGGCTTTGTTTCTGTTTACACTAAACTTTTCTTTACATGAGGTGAGGAACAGATGAGCAGGACTCTGCACATACTCTGATTATCTGAGACTTTTTTAGTTGCAGCTTTTTTTGAACTATTAACATTTTTGAAATGAAACATTTTTCCTTTTCTCGTTTACCTGTTGACTATTTTGAGCTGAATCTTGGGTTAGTCCTGGATTGATTGATAATTAATTTGAGATTGGGATTAATTTAACTTTACGTTTGTATATGTGTGCGTGATTACCGGTACATGTGTATACATTTTTTGGCCTTGCATACTTTAAACTAGTTTGTGAGGTGCTTATAAAAATTTTTTTTTTTTTTTTTTTTTTTTTTTTTTAGGCATTAGGTATTTAGGCACATAAATAATTGAAGTAGGCCTATCCAGGTATAAAAATGGGTGAAATATATAATGTTTTTAATATATTATTTTGAACTATTAACATTTTTCCTCTTCTTGTTTACCTGTTGACTATCTTGAATTGAATCTTGAATTGGTCTTGGACTGATTGAAGATTTAATTTAGGATTAGGATTAATTTAACCTTGTTTATATGTGTATGCGTGATCACACATCTATGTGTACATTTTTGGCCTTGCATGAGGTGCTTATACATTTTTTTTTCCTCTGATGATACTGGAGCACTAGTTTAAAAGTTAGACAGGAGACTTATTTTTAATTTCTATGGAGCTTGCTGCTTCTGTCTGTTGCAGCTGTCCAGGGTGGGAAAGGGAGGGGGTGGGGGGTCCATCACTGCCATTAATTTATATTTTCTTTCACTTTGCCAAGAACTGCACAGCCATCAACACATTAGACTGTATTACCTACCTTTCTTATACAAATTATTAGTAATATGAGTGGTCAGTTGGTGTTGTCAAGCTGGAACGTCAAAGGTTTGAACCACCCCGTCAAGAGAAGGAAGGTGCTCTCTCATTTAAAACAGTTAAATACAGGCATTGCTTTCCTGCAGGAGACTCACATTAGAAGTGACGATAGCAAACGATTACTGCAAACATGGCACGGGCAGAGTTTCCATTCCTCATTTCGAGCAAAGGCTCGGGGCGTCTCGATCCTCATCAGTCAAGACATTTCATTTGAACCTTTTCAAGTTAACTCAGATAAATATGGTCGTTTTGTGATTGTTTCCGGTAAATTGTACAACACACCAGTAGTGCTAGTTAACGTTTATGCCCCAAATACGGATGATGTTGGTTTCTTTGAGAAATTATTTTCACTGCTCCCGGACCTAAACACATACTCATTGATACTCAGTGGTGACTTGAATTGCTGGTTGGACCCAGTTTTGGACAGATCCTCTACAAACCCTGCCACAGCCAGCAGGTCGTCCCACACTATTCGTGCCTTTCTATCTAAGTATGGCCTGTGCGATGTATGGCGTTTTTTACACCCAGCTGAGAGAGAATATTCTTTTTTTTCTCATGTTCATCATTCATACTCGAGGATCGATTACTTTTTCATGGACAACAAACTTCTTCCCTCTGTCCGTGGCTGTGACTACCACAGTATTGTCATCTCAGACCATGCACCTGTCACTCTGTCTTTGTCCCTCCCTGACATTCCTATAAGGAGTAGACAGTGGAGATTCAATTCAACGTTACTGTCAAACAATGATTTTGTTACATTTATAGAAAAAATTGTCTACATATTCAATAGAACAATCACTTTTGAAAAGTAAATCATCATTTTACATGCATGGAGAAAAGTCAGGAAAACTACTGGCAAATCAGTTGAAGGGTGCCATGGCTAAACAAATCATCCCTAAGATCCAATTAGAGAACGGCACCACAACTCTAGATCATTTACAAATTAACAGAGCATTTAAGGACTTTTATTCCCATTTATATACTTCAGAATCCCATACCAACAAGAATTTATCTTCTCAGTTTTTCGAAAAGACCAACATGCCAAAACTCACACCCAACCTGAAAGATGCACTGGAGATCCCAATATCCCTGACAGAAATTGTGTCAGCTGTATCGGTAATGCAGTCTGGCAAATGTCCGGGTCCTGACGGCTTCCCTGCTGAATTTTTTAAGAAATTTTCTTCATTACTTTCCCCACTCCTACACTCGGTTCTCTTAGAGTCATTTGACCAAGGATCCCTTCCGAAATCTTTTTTAGAGGCCTGCATTACCCTCATTGCAAAGAAAGGAAAAGACCCAACTCACTGTTCCTCTTATCGACCAATCTCCCTTTTAAATACAGACGCCAAAATTTTAGCCAAAGTTCTTGCTCAAAGGTTGGAAAAGATCCTTCCTTTGATCATATCAAAAGACCAGACTGGATTCATTAAAGGCAGGCACTCCTTTTTTAATGTCAGACGCCTTTTTGACATTATTTATTCTCCTTCGGATACTGTTCCTGAGTGTGTTATTTCCCTTGATGCAGAGAAAGCATTTGATCGGGTTGAATGGGACTACTTGTTTAATGTTCTTGACAAATTTGGTTTTGGCCCCAATTTCATTACATGGGTGCAATTAATTTATTCACATCCCACCGCAACCATTCGTACCAACTCTCAGATATCAAAACCCTTCAGTCTACATCGAGGAACTCGCCAGGGATGCCCACTGAGCCCTATGCTCTTTGACCTGGCAATTGAACCTCTTGCCACTGCCTTGCGGTCCTGTGACACAATTTCAGGAATCTGGAGAGGCGATATGGAGCACAAGGTCTCCCTTTATGCTGATGACCTTTTACTTTTCATTTCTCATCCGACTGACACGCTGCCCTCCGTTTTATCATTACTTGAGGAATTTGGAATAAACTCTGGTTACAAATTAAACCTGAGTAAAAGTGTAATTTTCCCTGTCAATACCCTGGCGCAGACTCTTGACTTTGGTAAATGGCCTCTTAAAATTGAGAAGACAAAATTCTCTTACCTGGGTGTTACAGTTACGAGGAGGTATAAAGATTTATATCAAGAAAACTTTGTCTCTCTGTTGAATCAGACAAAGCAGGCATTATCCCGATGGTCACCGCTTTCCATTTCCCTCACAGGCCGTATTAACTCAGTCAAGATGGTCACTTTACCTAAGTTTTTATATCTTTTTCAAAATATTCCTGTTTTTATCCCTGGTTCATTCTTTGTTCAGTTAGATTCCATCATTTCATCATATCTGTGGCAAGGAAAACGTCCACGCTTAAATGTTTATATTTATGTTTATTAAATTTGTTCATTTTTTTTACAAAAGAAACAATATAGTGTACAAAATGTAAAAAAAATGAAAGGTAGCAGAAAGAAGAATAAATCTTATTATATCTGCCCCTTATCTCCAACAATCAGATTAAACAACAGTAGTCAAACCATGTAAACAATAATAATCTTCAACCAACTTTTTCCAACAATCAGGTTAAACAATAATATTCTTCAACCAACAGTACAAAATGACTAACTCTTTCTAATTTTCTAACTAATACAATACACATTACGTTATTTCACATATATTTTTTAACACATTTGTTTTGATCATTTTTTTAAATGTAAACATTGACTTGGCATTTTTAACTACATTCTCCAAGCCATTCCATAATCTAATTCCCTGGATTGAGGTAGAACGTCCCTTCAAACTGGTTCTGAATTGTGGTTTTACAAACAACTCTGTTCCCTTAAGATTATAACAACTTTGTCTTTTAACAAAGTGCATTTGGATATTTAAAGGTAATGCATTTCTTTGAGCTCTATACATAACTGATAAGATATTATAGTCTACTAAGTCATGGAACTTCAATAATAATGTAATANGTTTATGTTTATTATATAATTTGTTCATTTTTTTACAAAAGAAACAATACAAGACAATCTCATAATGATAGTGTACAAAATGTAAAAAAATGAAAGGTAGCAGAAAGAAGAATAAATCTTATTATATCTGCCCCTTATCTCCAACAATCAGATTAAACAACAGTAGTCAAACCATGTAAACAATAATAATCTTCAACCAACTTTTTCCAACAATCAGGTTAAACAATAATATTCTTCAACCAACAGTACAAAATGACTAACTCTTTCTAATTTTCTAACTAATACAATACACATTACGTTATTTCACATATATTTTTTTAACACATTTGTTTTGATCATTTTTTTAAATGTAAACATTGACTTGGCATTTTTAACTACATTCTCCAAGCCATTCCATAATCTAATTCCCTGGATTGAGGTAGAACGTCCCTTCAAACTGGTTCTGAATTGTGGTTTTACAAACAACTCTGTTCCCTTAAGATTATAACAACTTTGTCTTTTAACAAAGTGCATTTGGATATTTAAAGGTAATGCATTATTTTGAGCTCTATACATAACTGATAAAATATTATAGTCTACCAAATCATGGAACTTCAATAATTTTAGTTGATAAAATAATGTACTTGATGGATGACGGTAATGCTTTCTAGTGATAATTCTTACAGCTCTTTTCTGTAATACAAAAATAGGCTTTGTGATTGTTTTACACGCTTTCCCCCAAACATCAATACAATAGATTAAGTGTGGAACAATGATTGTGTTATACAACAAATACAGAGCTTTATCATTCAATAGGTCTCTGACTTTGTACAGCACTGCTATCGATTTAGCTATTTTTATTCTTACAGAATTTATGTGTTGTTTCCATGTCAGTTTGTCATCAATGATAACACCCAAAAACTTCACCTCATTCACTCTACAAATCTCAACATCCTCAATTTTGAGTGGAACATCAACAGTTTTCTTTTTATTACCGAATATCTCCTGATAGGAGGGCGTCTACCTGCTGAAGTTTCAGTGGAGCCGCAGGTAAATCCACGGGTCCAGGATTCAGGTGCACGTCTCCACACAGTAGAAGAACGATGCAGAAGAGAGTAGCACTTTCCCGGTTTGTTGTTTCGCGTGTCAGCGGTGTCCTCGGTCCGCTCTGACACCGTGTACTCTAGATTTAATGATAATTTATTTATTTTAAACCAAGTTTGTATCTTGACAAATTCTGTCTTTATCAATTCTAACATTTGTTCTATATCTTCACCTGAACAGAAAAAAGTGGTATCATCAGCGAAAAGTACACATTTAAGGAGTCCTGACACATTTACCAAGTCATTCACATATAAAATAAAAAGCTTTGGTCCAAGTACAGAGCCTTGGGGAACTCCACATGTGATATTACAGAGGTCAGATCTTACATCATTTATTTGTACAAATTGTTTCCTATTTTTTAAGTAGCTAGATACCCACTGTAATGCTGGTCCTCTAATACCATATTTGTTCAGTTTTTCAAGGAGAATGGTGTGATCAATAGTATCGAATGCTTTTTTTAAATCAACAAAGATACTGATACAATGTTGTTTTTGATCGACAGCAGTAGTTATTTGTTCCATTAATTCCATGAGAGCCATTGATGTAGAGTTTTTTGATCTAAACCCATACTGACTGTTGCTTAGAATATTTTGTTTATCTATAAATTGGTCTAGTCTGTTTACAAATAGTTTTTCAAGAATTTTTGAAAACTGTGGTAACAAGGATATAGGTCTATAATTGTTGAATACACATTTATCACCATTTTTAAAAAGAGGAACGACCTTAGCTACTTTCATATTATCTGGAAAAATTCCTGTTGAAAATGATAAGTTACATATGTATGTGAACGGCTCAATAACATGGCTCATTATGTCCTTTACAAACATCATATCCATGTCCACCCAGTCTTTCGATCTCTTGTCTGTAAGATGTTTTACTACATTCATTATTTCCTCTTTGTTAGTTCCATTTAGGAAAATACTATTTGCACAACCTGTAATTGAGTGGATCATATTTTTATCTACTTTTGGTATCTTAGCTGCAAGGCTTGATCCAACATTTACGAAATATTGATTAAATCCATTTACAATTTCATTTTCATCATGAACTTCATCGTTGTCTTTTACAAAATATTTTGAAATACCAGTTTTTGCTTTATGATTCTTCAGTACACCATTCATTACTCGCCATGTTGCTTTCATATCACCATTAGTTTTATCTAATAATTTACTATAATATTCTTTCTTATGTTTCCTTATAATCCCTACTAATTTATTTTTATACTTTTTATATTTTTCTTCTGCGCTCTGACTTCGTAATTTCAAGAAACATGAATACAAATAATTCTTTTTTTTACATGCATTTCTTAACCCTTTTGTCATCCATGGTTGATCATTCGTATTTCTCTTTGTGTAATTTGTTTGCACACAATTCTTTTCATACAGGCTTTCCAAGATATTCATAAACTCATCATATGCTCTGTTCGCATCATCAACATACACATTATTCCAGTCTTGTTTATCCAGATCCTCTTTCAATTTTTCCAAAACTTTTTTTGATGTGTTTATGATTTTTTTCTTCGTTGTGACTGCTTTTGTGATATTTTGATCATTTTTAAAGATTGTGAAAACTGGTAAATGATCACTTAAGTCGGTCGTTAAGATACCACCTATCACATCCCCATTTGTTATATTTGTGAAAATATTATCAATTATTGTGGCACTATGAGTTGTAATTCTTGTTGGCTTTGATATCAATGGATACATATTTAAACTGTACATTGAGTTTATAAATGTGCTTATGTTATTTGAATCTGTTTTATTTCCCATATCAATGTTAAAGTCTCCACACAAAAAAATATTTTTATTAAAACTCTTCTCCATTAGTTCCAAGATTTTATCAGTGAATATTTCTATATTTGCTCCTGGTGATCTATATACACAACTTATTATTATGTTTTTATCGTTTTTGTTTATAATTTCTATTGTTATCATTTCCATAATATTATCAACTATTATTGACATTTCATTATTTAATTTACATTTTATTTCATTATTGACAAATAGTGCGACACCACCACCTCTTTTATTATTTCTGTTCATATGATATAATTCATACCCCTCGATGTGAATATTACTTGTGTTATCATCATTAAGCCATGTCTCTGACAGCGCTATTATCGTAAAAGTTCTATTTAATTGTTTTAAGTAATCTGTTATTTTGGATATGTTTGCATTTATACTTCTGCTATTTGATATATTGATGTCATTAAACTGCTCTTCATTATAATATTCGCTATCTTTTATTACAGGAAAAAAATGTGCATCAATCACATTTTCAACATTATATATTTTAGGTTCTGAGTCTTCGTATGTTGTCATGTTCTAATGTATTTGTTCATTCCACTGTATATTTTATCCATTTTGATTGTGAGTTGTTTCATTGATTTGTAATTTTTCATCTCTTGAATTCATCCAGATCCGTCAGCTCTTTTGTCATTTTAGGCTGAGACCCTTCCTTTGCTTTGATAAAGACGTATCCATTTCTAGTCCATGTTGATGCTATTTTTTTTTCTTTGTTTTTTAACTTTGTTTTTTAAATAAGACATCTCCAAAAAACTAAGGCTGCAGGCGGTCTTGCCCTTCCAAATTTCCGCTTTTATTATTGGGCAGCAAACTTACACTGTCTAGCATTCTGGTCATTCTATTACAACAGGCCTGACAGCCCTGACTGGGTAGAGATGGAGTCACAGTGTTCTGGGAAATGGTCCTCCGTGGCTTTCTTGGGATCCTCACTCCCGCTTCCACCACTTACAACCAGTGATAGGAATAACGGAGTTATAAATAAACGGCGTTACAAATGGAGTTATTTTTTTCATTAACGGGTAATCTAAGTAGTTACTATGTCTATCGTTACAACGCCGTTACCGTTACAAACACTAAAATGAGGTACGTTATTTTGTCTTCTGCGCGCTGTCTCTCGCTGCTTGTTTACTTTTTTTTCCCCCTTGGTGAGTGAGGGTGGAGGGGGAGGGAGCAGAGGGGAGGGAGGGTAGGAGCATAGACGTGGGAGCAGAGGGGAGGGAGGGGCGAAACAATAAGGATGATGCTGATTGGCTAAGGTAGAGTGTCAGGTAGAGGTCAGCCAATCAGAAGATCTGTTGTTCAGTTCACTCTCAAACCACAAGCCGCAGGTCTGCAGCTTCAAATCTGAAAAGTTAACAGAAGTCTGGCAGCAATGGCGAGTCTGGAGGGAAAGTTGGCGTTTTCAAAGTGGAAATACAGAAATTACTTTACTCTCCTTGAGGTAAAAGGCAAGAACGTGCATGTGAAGTGTACATTATGTCCCGGAGCGAAGTGTCGTCGTAATCTGATCTGACAAGCATCTCTGCTCAGGTAATTCAGCTTTTCAGTACTGTTTTAAAAGTACTTCATATTGTGAAAATGGTTCTTTTGTTTTTAAGAAAATTCTTGAAGAACCAGTTGTGTGAGAGTTTGATTTTATTTTACACTACAAAGCACTTATTTTAACTGTTTACTTTTATTTCTAAGAAAACACTTGAACAGTACAGGGTGTACATAGAGCTGAAAACACAATTGTTATATTATTTTGTTAACCTGTATTTTGTAATGAAGAAAAAACTTGAAGTATAGTATGTCAACCAGTCATGTTCTGTTGAGGTGCTGTAAGCATTTCTACTTTAAATTCGTAGATATATCTAAACTTAAACCAACCAAACAAACAATAGTTACTTTCCCTGGTAACTAATTACTTTTATAGGTGAGTAATTCAGTTACTAACTCAGTTACTTTTTGGACGAAGTAACTAGTAACTATAATTAATTACTTTTTTGAAGTAACATTCCCAACACTGCTTACAACTGTTATAAATCCAGTTATAAAACACTCACTAAAAATCTGGGCACAATTTCGTAAATGTTTCAATTTCTCTAGTTTCTCTCTCTATAGCCCTATAATGTCTAACCAACTTTTCAAACCCTCATCTCAGGACTCTGTTTTTAAAGAATGGCAAAGAAGGGGTATAGTACGCTTCAATGACTTGTTTCTCAATAACACTTTAGCTTCATTTCAACAACTATGTGAAAAATTTGGTCTTCCCCAGTCCAATTTTTTCAGGTATCTCCAAATACGGCACTTTATTACTCTTCATTTGTCCAGCCTCTCCATTTCAACCAATAGCATTCATTTACAGTAAACTATTGGATTTGAAGCGTGCTTCCTCAGATAAAATAAAAGCTGCTTGGGAAGAGGATCTTGGCTCCTCTATCTCAGAGGACTCTTGGACCTCCATACTCAAACTGGTGAGCTCCAGTTCTCTCTGTGCTAGACATTGTCTAATACAATTTAAAGTGGTGCACAGAGCTCACATCTCTAAACTGAAATTGTCCTCTATGTATCCTGATGTCAGCCCATACTGTGTGAGATGCAAACATGCTGAAGCCTCTCTCTCCCATATGTTTTGGTTTTGCCCATCTCTGAACAAATATTGGCGGGAAATCTTTCAGACTTTATCACATGTACTAGATACACGCCTGAACCCTGACCCACTGATTGCTCTGTTTGGTCTTGTAGAGGGCATGACAAACCTAAATAAAAACCAACAACATGTAATATCGTTCACCTCTCTCCTGGCCAGATGAGCTATTTTGCTTAGGTGGAAAGAACCGTTTCCACCCACTCACGCTCAGTGGTTGGCTGACATCATGTCAGCCAACCACTGAGCGTGGAGAAAACTGTGGTTGGCTGACATCATGTCAGCCAACCACTGAGCGTGGAGAAAATCAGATTCACACTCCAACAGAAAGAGGGTAAATTTGAGAATGTCTGAGGACCTTTCCTGAATCTGTTCCAGTCTCTTTGACAACACAACTCATTCAGGTTAATGCAGTCTCTTGGCTATTTTACCTTTTATTTATTTTTTTCCTTTTCTTTTGGCAGTGATTGGGTAGGGATTATTTTCTACATGTTGTAACTTAGATTGATTGTTGTGTTTTGTTGTTGTTGTTGTTGTTTTTGTTTGTTGTTGTTGTTGTTGTCCGAAGAAAAAAAATGAAAAATTAAATAAAAAAGATCTTGAATTTGAAAAGTAATGTCAGGGGACGTACAAGTATACAAAAAATAATTCCATGGCACGTACAAGTATACAAAAATAATTCCATGGCCTTAAACATCCCCAGAAGTTCTGTTAAATGCATCAAGAACTGAAAGAAGTATGGAACATGTGTAAAGAGCAGGCCGACCATGCAAGATGGAGTAAAGTGAGAGTCCACCACCTGTGACCACTCTGAAGGAGGCACAAGCTTTTACAGGTAAGGCTGGGTGAGTCGGTGCATTCAGTAACAGTTGCTTGTGTTCTTCACCAGTCAAAGCTTTATGAGACAGTGACAAAGACAAAATCACGGTGAGAAAACAATCTTGACTAGTGTTTGTCAAATTAGCTAAATATTTGTTTGACTTTTTAAATATGAATGTTCCTCTTGTACCATATAGAGGGGATGAGGGTTCCATCTGTTGTACAGCAGTGCATTTGACTCTACCTTTGGCATTTGCCGGTGAAAGCAGATGGCCGTTTGTCCTGAGGCTGGTTCTGCTGGAGGTTTCTCCTTTTAAAAGAGAGTTTTTCCTTTCCACTGTTGCCACTGTGCTTGTGCTTGATGGGAGACTGTGAAGATTCATTCATTCATTCATTCAACCTTTATTTATACAGGCTAGCCTCGTTGAGTCACGGGGACTCATTTA